>APFE031439014.1:0-89515 GCA_000404065.3 Pinus taeda | reverse complement strand
CCCTCTCTCTTCCTCTCTCTCAAGTCCTCTCTCGTATCCGTCCTCTCTCTCCATTTCTCTCCTACCTCCCTCTCTCTTCCCCCATCTCTCTCTTTGTCTCTCTCTCTCTCTGCCCTCCAATCCTCTCACTATCTCCCTCCATCTTTCCTTCTCTCTCTCCCCCCTCCATCTTTGTGTCTCCCTGTCCCTCTCTTACCCTTTTCTACCTCTCTCACTCCTCTCCTTATCTCTCTCTCCATTCCTTGTCTCCCCTCTCCTTCGTTTTATCTCCATCTCTCCCTTGTCACTCTCCCTATCTCTCCACCTCTATCACTCTATGTCTTTATTATCCTCCCACATATATCTAAAGTTAATATATATCATGATATATTTGGAACATAGGCTTGGTATATAAGTAGATGTTTATTTCTAATCCTAATTGACATATTTCTATTTATTTACCATACCTCTTTATACCTCTTTTCTATTTATTTATTTACCATAACTCTTTTATAAATATGGTGTTTAGCCCATGGTATTAATAATTATTTGTCCCATAGTATTTTTCCCATAGGCTTCACCTAAATAAAACCTTTTTTTGAATTTTTGTAAATATAAAGAGGTTTACGGAGTAAATATAAAAACATGATTTATTTATTTATCATACCTATTTTTTGAGTATTGGTGAAAACCTCTTTATTTTTTAAATTTATATTGTGTTTATAGATAATAATAATTAGATTAATTTTTAAATAGAGCCAGCATTAGATTAAAAATGTTAAATGTTAAAAATTACAAGTTTACATGTTTAGGTGAGATCTACCCGATACTGAGCTGCAGAGTGCCTCTGGGTGCAATTAAGAAAAATATTATTTGTATTTTCTTAGGCAGTGATTTGATATACATTGGTTTTATTTTGGGTCATTTATATGGAACTATTTCTTAATTATTAAGATGTCCGGTGAATGTTTCTATTTACATTTATGTTATGTGGATCAAATATAAGAACTAACTATTTGAGATTTTTATTAAAGGGAGTTATTACATTAAATGAAATATTCACGAAAATACAAACTACAATAGGTTATTTATTACATTTATAAAATTTTGAATTTGAAAATAAAGTTAGGACACATTAAATGAAGGAATTTTTAAAACTTATTTTTAGTGTAAATTATTTTTCGAAACTATTTTTCAGGAGAATTTGAATGACTTTGTCTTGGTATCAAAAGCATTTATATCCAATTTAACCATATATCTACCAAGTTTCTAGAAGAATTAAGTCTTTTGAGGTGCAAACCTCTTTTAAAGTGTAAATCTTGATGAAAGTTTTGCATCTTCATAGATATAATTTTCATTATTTTCACTTTCATAAATATAATTTTCATTATTTAAATTGAATTTTTGAATGCATAAGTGGATTTAACACCTTAAAAGTCCCTTTGAACACTAGGATTGTATAGGCTAAATGAATTACACATATTATCTTAGTAAAAGTAATTGAATTTGTTTACTTTCAATTAACTCATATATATATCTATATATATATATATATATATATATATATATCTATATATATATATTATATATATATATATATATATATATATATATATATATATTATATATATATATTATATATATATAATATATAATATATATATATATATATATATATATATGAAGAATTGGATGTTGATATAAATTAGTTATAATAGATATTCAAACAATTTATTTAAAACATAAGAATGATACATCTTCGTTACTTTGAAAATGAATATTTAGGATTTTTTTTTAACATTTAATTAATTTATCTCTCTATGAAACTATGTTATTTCTTATGGACCTCAAAAGATTTTACTTATGTATGAGAATAAGAGTGAAATATTTTTATCACAAACCTTTCAGATGGGGTGTAATATATAAATGTGTTGATATTTTATAATCCTTTTAGTTAAAACTATCCAAACATGCATATTCATTTTTGTTTTTTATATAGTTGACATGGTTTATTTATTTAGAGAATATTTCAATTTTATTTTGAAAGGAATTATGTCAACTCTGGATTGATCATCTTCCCCATACTGGGTTATAGACTGCACCTCTCGACACAATGAATAAATCATATGAAAATGTCTTGTCCACTTTTTTCTCTTTTATAAATTAATTTTTTTATTGATTTAATAGCATAATACGGAAAACAAAGTCATGGGGTGCCATAGTCTACCGGTAGTGAATTGAAACTCATGGGAAAATCTTTAATTTTTTAAAAAACATACATGATAATTCAAAAACATAACCAAAACTATTTAATGTCTAGTCCAGACCTTCACTATCTAGCCTAGCTACTAAAATGTTCATAGAAAAAATAAAACTAGAGGTAAGACTAGAGAAATAGCACCACATCACGTTGATGAAGACATGTTAGAGGGGTTCACTTCAATGTGAATTCAATAGGAGATTTATCTCTTTGAAGAGAGTTGCTCGGTTTAGAAGGGAGGCCATATTGGACCTCTATTATCTATAGGTGTTGGTCTCTATATTTCATTAATAGGAAAATATTTTCCAACACAAGAACAATTTCATCATTTTATTCATTTCATTCAAGTAAAATTATGCCAAGAAATGACTTCATTTTGTAGTACAAGTTTATTTTTTATATGTATTTATTTTGTTGACCACTGTATGAAAAATGATAGGAACTCACACAAAAATTTCCCGTATTATGTCTATATCAAATAAACAACCTTATTCTCCTACAATATCTCTTTTTTCCTCCACAAGATGGGTAAATGTTATGTGATGTTTGGGAATTATATCATTCAGCTTAAGATTTTGATTAGTGGTTAGCATGAGAGCCACCTCAGAGTTCATAATAAATACCTATACTAGGTAATTTAGATCTCTTTTTCAACATGACAGAGACATTGAATTGATCATAGGAATGTAAAGAAAGTGGAGTGACAAAAAGGGTGGTGAGGTCACTAAAGGGGGAAAGTAAAGCACAAAAAATGGATGGAAGCATTCAAAATAAATCCAAGGAATATTTAGACCCAAAATTGGAAGCTCAAAAGTAGTAGCAGATGAAAGAGGGCAGTAAGTGGAATGGCACCAATGAAGAGGGTTAGCTTTGAAACTTCCAACCAAGCCAAACCAACTAACAGGGAAATGTGAAAGGAAACAACCAAACCTAATGGAAGCCCTAGAATAGATCAGAGGTCACACTAATTAGACAAACCATTTGAGTAGAAAAACATCATAGAGAAAATCCTTCAGAGATTAAAAAGTCTAAAGTAAATAATGGAAGAAAATAGGGGAAAGGATGGACTTAAAATCATGGCACCACAAATATAACATGAAATGGGAGATGACATAAAATAATTGTGAGTCTCCTTGACTATCTTATCAACACTTTTTGGCATTAAACTGCCGTAGGGGGCGGTTTCATGGCATGTCTGCTCACATTAGTTTTAAGAGGTTTGGCTGTCATGACATCCCTTATGCATTACATTCCCTCCTACCCCATATGGGGAGCATATATATTTTTTTCATATTTTATCACAAACTTCTTTTTTATTAGAGCTTGGGAAATCTTCTGAGGTTTTCACCAGGGAAAAATTTAAGAATGGAAATTTATCTTAAAGTTTAGAAGCATTGGGGATATTTTTGTAAAAATAATTAGATCTATAATAATTTTATAATATTTATATATAAATTTGGTAATTATTTAGGTAAAATAATTTTATACTATAAAATTTGGGTGTATAACTTTAGGAAAAACTAGAAATTGGCAAAAAAAAATTTTGGAAAAAGGATGGAAAAGTAGTCATCTTGTGAATATTAGCCCTTAAAATTTTCCCTGGTTTTCACTAGTAGATGTAAAACTAATTAGCTTCCTTTTTGTTGGGTTGAATCTTAAAAACAAAAAGTGAATACCTTTTTGTTATTATGATAAACATTTAAATACAATTTTCATGACCATTCAATTCAACTTCCTGTGTCTCTTGGAATCCCCATGATTGTTCACATTTCACACCATAACCCTAATAGACTAGGTGTTCATTTCACCATTTCCCTAATTCAAATGGGTGTATGTGGGTTTAAGTAGAGATATGAGGATGAATGCTAATGAGTGAATGCGCTTTATGAATCTAGTGTTTTAAGGAAGAGAACAAAGGTGAGCAACAAACGCAAAAGTATTCTACTAAATGGTGGTTTGACATTGACCACTAAGTTTAGAACTTCACTCTGAAAGCTCATCAACTTCCACAATATTTCTAAATTTGGCTAAAATATGACATATTCTACTAATTGGAAGTTCTCACGAATGGTGTTCTATATATGATTACTAATTCATGTAACTTGGATCTAAGGCCCAAGAGTCCCCATAACATTTCCTAATTTACTTGGAAGTTGATGTCTTCTACTAACTAGAAGTGCTCACAAATGGAGAACTGAAGATGACCACAAACTAATTTCAATTTGAAGATGACATCAAAGTGAATAATTCCCATGCCTTGGACTTTGGAAACAACTTTGATTCTAGATAAAAAATTTAAGCTCTTGTTGAGCTTGCTTACCTGTGCTTAATTGATATGGCTTTAAAATTAGAAGAATCATTATCAATAATTGCATTATTCCCCCCATAAGATACAAGGTGATATTATGAAAATATTTCCACAATGTTCACATGGAAAATGATAAAAGAATAAGATACTCCATGTGGCTATCTCTATGAGGGTGTTAGCTTCTATAAAAAAAATAGACCGATTTACAATGTAATTTAATTAGTATACTTAATAAAAAAACTATTTGAATGTCACAATTAAGTACAGTTTCTATATAATTTTCCTTAAAAATACCATATAATTCTCCGTATGAGCTAGAGGAAAGGGTTCAATTTTTTGTCCCAAAAACATGTCTCTTTCCCCAGTATAAGTATGATTATTAAAGGATACTCTTGATGAGATTCTTCACAAGAATATACACAATGCAAAAATCATAAGTGAGCAAACCTAAAGTTGGAGGATCAATTCCTTTGATCATCAACCTTAGCATATAGAAAGCTTCTAAAGAACTAGAAATCAAATTGTTTCCTTTCCATTTCACATTGTCACAGTGTAAGATGAGGAAGATGAATACATTTTTCCTCAAAATGGCTCCTTGTGTGGGAGAGCTAGACAATGTCCATAATTGCAAAGGCTAGTATGTTGTGGAAAGAGAGTGTGTAGAGACAGAGTATGTGGTGTTTAAAATGAAAAGTACATAATCTACCAAGACTTTTTATTATCACATGATTCTTTTGAACAAAGAATTTATACTATGTTGGAAATCTAAGTCATTTTTGTTTGGAGGTTTCCTTTAGTTTGTTGATGTATATGTAGTATGAAATATCTTCCATGAAGTTTTTCTACAAACATATATTAGAACTATTTACAATTACCTTGAGATGGAAACTTTTTGGATCACTTTATGGCTAGGACTGAGTCAAAGTCTGACTACACAACCTACAAACTCACTCCTTCGTTGTCTATGAAAAGAGTAAAGAAATAAATGAAGAAATATTACATGCAATTATTTGGCTTTGAGATTCGTGGTTGATGATATGCATGCCATAAAAATACTTTAGAATAACCTAGGACATATTAAGTCCATGAGAACCCAATATAATGGCTCCATGAGAACCCAATGTAATGGCTACTCGTCCCAATGAAAAACCCTAACTATCATGATATGAGTTTATTTGCCTTGACCTCAGTAAAAAAAATATTTTATGTCTAGAACCTAAATGAGGAGAGCCACAAATCCATGGAGGATAACAATGAAAATAACATAGAAGAGAGAATTGCTAGGATTTTATCTAAGTGTTTATAGGAGAGTTAAAACAACTTCCATGCATATATGAAGAGATAATCATAGACAATGATCAGTGAATGTTATATATGATCAAGGTGAAAATATAATAGGATTTGGAGAGTGTTCAAGCTTTAATACAACTATTGGGATGTAGAACAAAAATAAATAATACATATGAATATTTTTTCATTAAGATTATATATCTTTATATATATAAACAACATTCATGATTATTGGACTCAACTTCAAAGTTCTCTTGGACTCCCCGTGATGGTTGATCGCACTGATCTGGATTTAAACAGGAATGCAACAAATTACAAAGATAACCATAAACACAGAGATGCAGTGGAAATAATAATTCATTTCATTAATGCAAAATATTGAAATATGCTTACAAACATAAATGGGAATACACCAGCTAGGGTGATGGTAGCTTATCTTTGAGAAGAGATGTGGTAGCTACATGCCTCTGAATTGAACTAAAATGAGGCTCAAGGGCCTTTTTATTATTGAACAATAAGAGAAAGCCCTAAACAACCAAAACCCTAACCCGACGAGATGTAACACCAAGAGCTTATGGGCCTCGTTGTAGTGAGTTGGACAGCCAACTTCCTAGCGTTGTGACTTGGTCATATTATCTCCATTTGATGTGCATGATATCCCGTTGGAAAGATCTCTCTGAGGACTATGACAAAAGAGACGTATTTTACAAGCAAATGTTGGCAGTAGATTTCCAAAAAAACTTCATTTAGGGCCTCAAAACGACTTTCGAAGTTTAGGACCCGAAAAACTGCTAAAAATAGTAAACTATGCTACAAGTAAGGAAACTAAAAAACTAAAAGAAACAATGGTGGGGCTCCATGTGGAATTGGCGGGTGGCCACCAATATCCACCTAGATCATTCCTCCCCCCTTAGGAACCAGTGGTCCCCATTGCATTGAGTTCCTCCATGAGATGAGGAAACTTCTGCTAAACTTGGTCCCTGGTGAGCCACTTTCCCTCGTGAAGGAGTTGGCCTGCTTTGACAACTTGATACAGTTGGATATTCTGCTAGCGAGTGTGCTTGATCTGTGTGTCCATGATCCGATCGGTTGTAGCTTGTTCCATGCAATCTGGATTTAACTCTGTGGGAGTGAGTTGTTCTGTAATGTCAGATGTGTCTAGTAATGGTGGAAAGTATGGCCGAAGGTGATCCACATTGAACATTGGGTGCATGCCAAGGAATGGGAGAATTCTGAGCTCAAATGCATTGTCTCCCATAGCCTTGGTAATGGTGTAATGACCATATCGGAGTGGTCTAAGTTTCCGATAGGCTCCAGTAAGGTGTTCCTTTTGCAAATGCAACCAGAATTTGTCAACCACATGAAACTTCTGTGGCACCTGATGTTGATCATGTCGTTGCTTGTACTTGGCATTTAATTTCTCCAAAATTTCATGGACCCATTGGCGAATATGTTGGATGTGCTCAATGAAGTTGTTTACCTTATCTGTTTTGGTCTAGACATGAGCCGAATCTGCGTGAGTAGCTGCAAATGCATGGCCGCATCAATGAGACATAGTGGCTAGAATCCCAAGTCCACTTGAAAAGGGTGATGGCCAGTTGAGATGTGGAGGGTCCAGTGTAGTTGTGCTGAACATAGGGGAGGCCCTCATCCCATGTGTGGGGATGCTTTGAGTTGTACATGCATAGAATGTGTACGATCATCCTGTTGAGAACCTCGTTCTGGCCATTAGTTTGAGGATGGAAGCTTGTGGACTTAGCGAGTTTGGTGTCCAGCATCGACCAAAGACTCAACCAAAATGTATTGAGGATCCTATTGTCCCGATCTAAGATGATAAACTGTGGGATTCCAAAGTGTACCCACATTCATTCAAAGAAGAGTTTAGTAGTGGCTTTGGCTATGATATTCTTCTTGCAGGCCACCATAATGGCCATCTTCGAGAACCTGTTGACGACCACAAAAACATAGTAGGTTCCATGCTTAGTGGAGGGAAGGCCTGACATGTAATCCATGGTGATGGATTCCCAAGTTCGACTAGGGGTAGGCAGTAGGGTATAGAGGTCTTGCTTCTTGATGGTTGGTTTGGCAATGGTGTAGGCAGTGCATGATATGATGTACTTCCTGACATCGTGTCAAAGATTCGGCCAATAGAAATAGTTATGTTGTACTGCCACCATTTTCTCGACCCTGAAATGCCCAGCAGCATGACTTTAGTGTGCTTCCAAAATCATCTTGGCATGCTCGCTTGAAGGAACACAAAGGTGACCTAGGTGGCATAACACGACATCCTGGAGGTGAAAATCTGGAACATGTTGACCCTCCAAAAGTGTCTGGTATGTGTGGCTAAATTCTAGGTCGCTTTTGTAGAGAAGTGGCCAATCAGAAATCTCGTGCCCACAAGAGTTGAGCACGGTGGTTAACGCCATGATCGGTGGTCAACTTAGGCAATCTGCAACATTACTAGTGCTAACCTTCTTATACTTGATATTCAAATGGAACCGTTGCAGGTATGTGGACAACTTCTGATGGCGATCATTTTGCAATTTTCCTTAGGTCTGTATGAACTACACGGGTTAGTGTTCTGTGTGGATTACCATTTCCTTCCCCAAAAAGTAATGCTTCCATTGTCAGCAAGACTGCACAATGGAATACATCTCTTTGTCATAAGTGGGATACTTCCGGACTGTGTCTGAAAGTGTCTCACTGTGATATGCCATTGGATCTCTGTGTTGAGAAAGGACTACCCCAATAGCATAGTCAGAGGCATCAGTCTCGACCTCAAATGGCAATTGCAAGTTTGGTAATGCGAGCATTGGTGCCTAGTAGAGGTGATCTTTCAACTATGTGAATGCCTTCTATTGAGATTCAGACCAAAAGAATTTTTCTTTCGCTCCTCCCTTGGTGACTTGACTCAGGGGCCAAGTGATATGAGAAAATCTGAACACAAACCTGCGGTAGAAGTTGGAAAGACCTAGAAAGTTGCAAAGCTCTGTCAGAGTGGTAGGAGATGGCCAATCCCAAATGACTTGGATCTTGGCTAGATCCACATGCACCCCCTATTCATCAATAATGTATCCCAGATATTGAACCTGGGTCATGCCAAAAGTGCATTTCTCCAAATTAACCCATAACTTGTGTTGCCATAGTGTTTGGAGAACCTGTTGGATGTAGTGGAGGTGCTCTTCCTAACTTTGGCTAAATATCAGGATGTCATCCAAGTATACCACTAAAAATGAGTTAGTGAATGGCTGTAAGATGTCATCCATTAGCCTCATGAAGGTTGCAGGAGCATTCATTAATTCGAAGGGCATAACCAACCATTTGAAAAGGCCCTCCTTGGCTTTGAAGGTAGACTTCCACACATCGGAGGGTTCAATTGGTACCTGGTGATATCCTAACTTCAAATCGATCTTGCTGAAATATTTTCCCCCCTTTAGTTGGTCCAAGAGGTCATTAATCCATGGGATCAGGTACCTATTAGTGACAGTGATCTTGTTCAGGGCCCAATAGTCAATACAGAGTCTCCAAGTCCCATCCTTCTTCTATACCAACATGATTACGCTCTGACAGGGTGATGAACTAGGACAGATGTGACCTTTCTATAGCAGTTCCTGAATCTACCTCTTAATTTCATCGTTATCTAGAATGGAGCACCAATGGATTGGTTCATTGGGCAGCAGTGAACTTGGGGTCAAATCGATGGAATGCTTGACTTGACAGTGCAGAGGAACCCTTGCGGGGGAGGTGAAGATGTCCTCGTACTCCTATATGACCTTGTCCATTTGTAGTTGTCATGTGGAGGGGCCCTGTTTGGAGGTCATGGCCACCATATTCTTCTTTCCTTTAGGGTGTATCATTAGGGAAATAAATTTCTTGTTTTTGGAAATGAGCTTACTGCATTGTTTTGCAATAACCAAAGAGATGGCGGTAGGTGGTGCTACCTCCGATATCCTGTACAAATTATTTCCCAAAGTAACAATAACAACACGGGGCCTTGATTCATACATAACATGACACTTCCACAAGTATGGTTGTCTTAATAATACATCACAAAATTCAAGGGGAGTAATGTCACATAATACCTCATCCATGAAGGGCTTCATGTTGTATGGAAGATGTCACTACTAGCTCATGCGAAGATCTCGTCCTTAGTGAAGCCATCCAATGGTGTACGATTGTGGATGTGCTATGGTCGGTAAGCCCAACCGCTTCATGACGTCTGCGAAAATAAGGTTATTTTGGCTCCTGCTGTCAACAATGAAATGTAGCAGGGAGCCCTTTACTCACATTTGGGAGTGGAAGAGACACTCCTCCTCCTCTGGATCTTCTGGTTCCTCCTTCTGGATCTTTGTGGTGGCAACGGTGGCATTGGGATACACATCAATAATCTACTTCCCTTCTTCATTCCCCTTATCGAGTTCTGACTCAGAGTCGGAACATGCATCTAATTCTAAAACCTTTAGCTCAGCCACTAGTGACTTCTTGGCCTGACACTCACTTGTGTTGTGAGTGAAGGTCTTAGGAACTCATACCACTTTCCCATGTCCTTTTTTAGCTTCACAGTGTTGTTCTTTGCTTACGGATTTGGTGGGTTGTCTTGCACTACCCCAACATTGATTTCTACTTTGTTCTGTGGTTTGGGGACACCTTTCCCTTACTTCGGATTTGCAGATCCAAAGTCTCGCTTCTTTTGTTTAATCTTTTTCTCGAACTTGATGGCATATCGGTATGCCATGCCCAGCGAGGAGATGTTCAGGAATTCTATTTCTTCTTGGATGTACTTATGTAGGCAGTCGTGGTATTTGAGTACCAAATGCTACTCCAAATCCTTGATACCCAACTTTGTGCGAAGGGTATGGAAAATATTGGTAAACTCCAACACGTCTTGGTCCCTTCCCTGCCGCAACATTGTCGACTTTATGTATTGATCCTCATAGCATCCAATAGGGTAGTGCTACTCCTCGATGGCATCCCAAAATGAATTCCAAGTGGGTGTGGCTAAAAATAGTGAGCCTTTACTTTCATCCTTCTGCTCGCAGTAGGTTTCCCACTAGTCCTTCATGTGGGGGGTTGCTTTGAGAAGAGCGAAAATAATCTTTTTCCGACTGGAAAAATCATGAACAGAAAAATAATCCTCTAGCAGATTTAACCATTTGTCGATCGTATCTGTGTCTATTTGACCCTCGAATATGGGGATTTCAAAATTAACTTCTACCTTAAATGGCGTGGCATTTCTAGAGTAGTTGTTGGAAACCAATGTTTCGCCCCTGTGTAGCCGCTGAAGGATCTGGACAAAGATGTCCATCATCGCGTTCCTTTGTTGCTTGAGGGCTTCTTCGAGCAAGATTTTGATAGCATCTCCTACCCCCTCGTCTTTCTTTTCATCTACCATGGGAGGCCATTAGGATTTCCGATGCTGGTCTTGCAAAGGTTTGAACAGTTCAAGCCCTAACTCCTTATATCTCGACCTCGTTGGGGACATGCAAAGAAAAACAAAGAAAAAAAAAGCAGATCGCTCTGATACCACTGATCCCACTGATTTGGATTTAGACAGGAATGCAAAAAATTATAGAGATAACCTTAAACACAGAGATGCAACAGAAATAATACTTCATTTCATTAATGTAAAATACTGAAATATGCTTACAAACTGAAATTGAAATACACCAGCTAGGGTGATTATAGCTTATATTTGAGAAGAGATGTGCTGGCTACATGCCTATTAACTAAACTACAATGAGGCTCAAGGGCCTTTTTATTATTGAATAATAAGAGAAAACCCTAAACAACCAAAACCCTAAACCGAGGAGATGTAACACCAAGAGTTTATGGGCTCCATTCAGGTGAGTTGGACAACCAACTTCCTGGGGTCGTGACTTGGTCATATTATCTCCATTTGTTGTGCATGATAGCCCAATGGAAATATCTCTCTGAGGACTACGATGGAAAAGACAATTTTAAACAAAAATCGTTGGCGGTAGATTTCCAAAAAAATGTCGTTTAGGGCCTCAAAAATGGCTCTGGAAGTTTAGGACCTGAAAAACTACTAAAAATAGTAAACTGTGCTACAATTAAGGAAACTGAAAAAATGAAAGAAGAAATGGTGGGGGTCCAAGTGGAATTGGCGGGTGGCCAAGGGGTTGAATTGAGCTCATATTCAAGGGAAAATAGATCCATAGTGTTTTTTATTATTGCATAAAATGTATTCTACAAGAGAATGACAATGCTACTATGATATTTTTGAAATACACCTCAAATTTATTTGAACTAGTATTACCCTTGGAAGTAATGTTAAATTAGAGTTAGATGTATTTATTAAGAGGTGGAGATTAAGAATTAGGAATGATCGAGATAAGTGGGTGAGATTTGAGAGGAAAAAGGGGCTTTCATGGGATTAGATTCTATTCCTAAAGGATTATTACCAAATTACCATTAGATTTAAAATATCAATCTGACCAGTGATGGAGGAGAACTATTTCATGATTATTTTATTGATATTTTCCCCAAACTATTTCCTTGCTTTACATATGGTTATGAAATATGTGGTCATTTCATTCTATCCATCGCTCCTAAGGAATGGATATGGGAAATAGGATCCATTTTCAATTTACGATGGAATTTTTGTAGATATTAGACCTCCAAATTGTGTTTTCAAAAGGACATAGTTTGAAGATGTGTTGCATGTCTTCATTGTCGTCCTGGTGCATATGGCATAAAGAATGAACTTAGAATCCCCTCTTGATGAGCTTTTCCAAATTTAAGGCTTGTCTTCTGACTAAGATCAAGGGGAATGTGGATATTTTTCACCAAAGATTATTCTTACATAAGTGAATCATGATGTCTTCTTTCGAATGGTTAGCTAGTTTTATTGAAAAATAGTAGGATTATTTTATATTGAATGATCCTATTAATGAATAAGCTCATACAAGAATATATTTATCATTGGATTTGGATACCAATCTGTTGAATAATCTAGGGAAATTATAGATAATTAGATTCTTCTCGGCATGATAACTATTTGTGAGGTGTTTTTTAATTTTTCTTATTCCAATATTCACTTATTATTATTAGAGTGTACCTTTGTTAGTTCATCAAATAGCTACCAAAACAAAGAGACAAGAAGACAAGATGTTGGCATCCTGCGAGAGCCAAAATGTCTCCCTCTTGGAGAGGAAAACCCATACTAAATTCTTCTTATAGAGATTCCAGTTGATGAATACCAAGACCGTGACCCTTGACCTACTAGGCCACTCCAAGACCAAGACACAAATCCTCTTCTAACTATTGATATCATCATCAACATTGTTGCTTTACCTTGATCATTATTCTTGCACCTTCATTGAGATGAATGTTGTCTCACATCTCCATCTTCACTTAGAACATTATTTCACTCTTACTGAGATCATCATCATTGATGCACTGAGATCATTACCACACCACTGGTATCTTCATTGAGACATCATTGAGACCACAATTACATCTATGATGGGATCATGACTACATCTAGGAAGTAAGCCGAGATAGAATGTATCAGTGTGTGATCACAGAGATCCTTTTCATCACCAATATATCAAGGTTGTAACCATGTTCAGTATGCTGAGATAGTTTGTGACTGCAGTTATATGTTGAGACAATGAGTGTTTTCCGAGATATTTCTTATCATATGTGTCCTTTAGACTATGAATAAGTTGTATGTCGATATAGTGAGTGAAGATACCGAGACGTTATCTATGAAGTACCCATTTGAAAACACATGACTATAACTCATCTGAGAACCTGAACCATTGATATTGTCTGGAGTGGCTTGAACGAGATTCCTACACTCCTGTACACATCTGAAGTTCCATGCCTCTGTCATCATCTGAAGTTTCAGAGAGATCCAAAAATATTCCTTTCTGTGGTCACCCTGCATGCCTATTGATACTTGTTATGTCTCCGTAAATAAACCGACATGTCTACTGAACCAGTGTGTCACCTTTTATGAGCCAACTTGACAATTATATATGTATTGAGGCTGACATGACTATTCTTCTTCATACTTTACCTTGCAAACTTCTTATTTTTTCTTGCCTTGGAGGATTGTGCATACCTTGGAGGGTTATTCTATACTTGTATACATTACACATAGGCTCATGAAGAGATCCTTATACATGACATTGACTCTTATACTTTCCTAGACTTATGAAATGAGCAAGAAACTAATTCTTATAAATTACAAAAAAAAATATTTATTTTCTTGACAAGTACAAAGATGAAAATTACATTTGTAAATACTGAACCTAGTTACACTTTCTTCAACACAATATTTGTTGAAAATTTTTCCATAGGGTATCCTAATCTCTGCTTCTCGGCTTCAAATTCCAAATTGCCTCTTGTAGATAATGATGGTAGCTAGTTCATGTGGAGTTAGGTTTTAAATAATTTTCTATTAAGTTTCCAAGGTTAGCAACCATGGAAATTTTTAACCCTCCTAACCCTTTTTCATTTCCCAATTTCATGAGATATTGGCATAAATTCTCCCAAATTGGGGCATCATTTCCATTCTTGACCTCCTAAAAACAACGTTGTTGAATTAGGTGGATTCCTTTGCTTTCGAGATTCTAGATAGAGGATCATATTTGTGTGACATGCATGCAAGTATATTGACAAGGATGGATACCTGTCCATATTTCCTAAGCCAAAATTACTTCCAGAGAAATTATCCTCCTTGAATTCATCACCACCAACATTTAGTCTCTAGGACCATGCTTAGAATTTCTGGATCTCACAATCTAAGAACTCCTTTTAGCTTTGTATAGACAAATTTTATCCTGTGCTACTATGGCATGATTTCTGTCCTTGTTAGCCCCTTCCCAGAGAAGCCTTATTTGAATATTTGGGATGGAGTTTATATCATATAGGTCGATGTTTGTGAAACACCATGGTCGATAATGTTTTTCTACTATTGATAGTTTACAATCCCATGGTTTTGGTACACCATTGTATACACCCATGGTATTTTAAAGGTGGAAAAAAAAATATAAATCTAATCATACAATTAGATTTTACCATAGAAAACCACTCATTGTTTTAACATAGTGCTTTATGGTATTCACCCTTCGTGTTTCTCAATCCATGGTATTTACCAATGGTATTTGAAATATAAATAAATTTCATGGCTCTAGGTGAAAAGGTGCCCATAAATACTATAAATATGGATGCTCACCATTGTTAAAGTGATGAAGTTTATCATTGTAGAGTCCTATGAAAAGTTCACTATTTACTAAAAATAATTAATCTGTTTTCATATTATTTTTTTATCTACATATTTATTTCATGCACTTGTGGCATTTTTTTTATTGTAAATATTTATTTTCAATCCTTGGAAAATTTGGATTACTGATATCAAAGAAGTATATTGTGTATCATTTTGCATTGCATGTCCTTGACAAGGTTAGGGTATAGAGAGTTGAATGTCAAGTGAGTTTAACTTGAGGAAAAGTACTCTCACCAACCCAAGTGACCTACCCTAGTGGAAGAAAGGTAAATGGTAGAGCAAGAGATCGTAACAAGTTGTTGCTTGAGAAAGCACTCACATGAAAGAGGAATTAGATGATGGAAAATTTCACCAAGATCCTTCAGTGACAACCAAAAGTGACCCAGTCACCTCTGACAAGTACAATTTTTGGAGGTGTAACACCCTTCAAGGTACAAGTTAACTTTTATATTGCCTTATTCGTGTTGGGTTGTGTTATATTCTTTCCACGACAGGCTCACGTAGTTAATCAGGGGTTAGAGTGGGGGAGGTCATAGGGGGTTTGAGGCATACCCATAACTCCACTTTATGGGGTCTGGGGCAGTGCCACAGAAAATTTTGGTTTTGGACCCTATGTTAGATTGGGCGGACCCACCTATCATTTTATGCATGATTTTGCACATGTTTTTGGACGCAATGGTTTTTCAGTCCATAATATTGGATGCTTCGACATGTATAAATCTGTATTATAACATTGAAAGGAACAAAATGAAAAATCAAGTTGGTAGTCCCGATTTTGGAATCTAGGGGAAATCTCTGTGTATATGTGTTTTATGTTTTATGCTCTCGCATTGTTTATTTTTTATGTTTAAGAATTCATATGCAGGTAATTTTTGTACAGGTTTAAAACATACATTTAGTATTAGAGCAGTTTTGGCTTCAAGGGGATGCCTTTGTTGCTGAGGGGTTTCACTCAGGCTTGTGCTAGACCCTGTTCAGTGGGAGATCTATGAGATCGATTCTGGTGGTGAAAGAATATGGCGAGTAGTGGAAAGATAGAGATCGAGAAATTTAATGGTCAGAGTTTTGAGTTGTGGAAACTCAAGATGGAGGATCTGTTGGTGGATAAAGATCAATGGATCACGGTAGATCCAGGTACTAAACCAACGGGAGTGTCTGATGAAGAATGGAAGAAGTTGGATCGGAAGTCAAAGAGCACAATACGATTGTGTGTCTCAGATTCAGTATTGCTAAATGTATCAAGGGAAGCTACAATTAAGGCTTTGTGGGAGAAGTTAGGGACTTTGTACCAATCTAAGTCTCTGGGGAATAAACTGTTCTTGTGAAAAAAGTTGTATAACCTGAGGATGAAAGATGGAGACTCGGTGATAGAGCATCTATACGCATTTAATACTATGGTAAGTCAGTTAGCATCTATTGATATTAAAATTTTAGATGAAGATAAGTGCATTATTTTGTTGTGTTCTCTACCATATTCTTGGGATAGTCTGGTTATTGCAATAGATAGCAATGCAACTACCTTGCAGTTTGATGAAATAGTCTCATCCTTACTAACGGAGGAGATGAGACGGAAAAATATGGAGAGCCAGAATGGTGATGGCTTGTCTGCACGAGGACAACCCCAGAATAGAAACAAAAATAAGTCATCGAGTGGGAGATCTAAATCTAGAGGGATATCTAGATCTCTAGGAAAACCTGTAATGGTGGTGTGCTGGAAATGCAGAAAGGAAGGGCACTACAAAAGGGAATGTAAATCTAAAGCTCTTGATAAAGGAAAGGGATCTGATGATTCTCCTTCTGCAGAGGCGAAAACCATCTCAGATGAATTCGGGGATGTGTACTTGGCTTCGTTAAGTACACATGTAGATCATGAGGCATGGTTAATTGACTCAGGTGCATCCTTTCACTTCACTCCCCATAGAGAGTGGTTCTCCAAGTATGAGAAATATGATGGTGGTGATGTCTTCTTAGGGGATGATAGGAAGGCTAGAATCGTTGGTCGTGGAAAAGTAAAGTTGAAGCTGCAAGGTGGAAGGGTTAGAACACTTTCGGGTGTTCTGCATATTTCTGCATTGGCCAGAAATCTGATTTCTGTAAGAAAGTTGGATGATGCAGGTGTAAAAATAGTGTTCGAGAAGGATACATGTAAGATGGTTTGGGGAGCACTGGTATTGATGTGGGGAGTTTGGATTGGAACTTCATACAAGCTGCAAGGTAGCACGGTTTTTGATGGGTGCAACAGTTCTATGGTTCCTGAAAGTGGAGCAGAAAATCTAGTGGTCTTTGGAGAGAAGACCATGTTGTGGCATCAAAGGCTTGGACATATTGGAGAGAAGGGCCTTCAAATACTTGATGGTAAAGGTATGGTAGAAGGTACGAGTAATAGCTCTCTAGATTTTGATTTCTGTGAAATTTGTGTATATGGGAAGCAGAATCGGGTGAGTTTCCCCTCTAATAGCAAGAGGGTGAAACAGATGTTAGAGCTTGTGCACAGTGATGTTTTTAGACCTATGAAGGTTCCATCACTAGGTAAGTCTATGTACTATGTATCATTTATATATGACTTCTCAAGGAATACATGGATATATTTCCTTAAGAAGAAATCTGAAGTCTTTAACAGGTTTAAAGAATTTAAGGCTCTTGTGGAAAATCAGAAAGAGAAGAAGATAAAGGTGCTGAGGACAAATATTGGTGGAGAGATTTGTAGCAAGGAATTTGAAGAATTCTGTAAGAAGTATGGTATAGCATGACAGAAGACTACTCCATATACACCTCAATAAAATGGAGTTGTAGAAAGAATGAATAAGACATTGATGGAAAGGGGAAGAAGCATGCTCAATGGTGTCGAGTTAGGATAGGAATTCTGGGTAGAGGTGGTGGATACTGCATGTTACCTGGTCAACAAGTCACCTTCATCAGCGTTGGAGAATAAGACTCCACAAGAGGTATGGACTGGTAAGAAACCCTCTCTTTCACATCTGAGGATATTTGGATGTGATGCATATGTACATGTTCTAAAGGAGAAACCAACCGAGTTGGATAGTAAATCTGAAAAGTGCATATTTATTGGGTATAAGGATGGTTTAAAGGGTTATAAGCTTTGGAAGCCAACCACACGGAAGGTTGTGTACAGCCGAGATGTGGTGTTCAGAGAGGTAAAAGATGTTATTAAACATGAATTCCAACCAAACGAACCTGAGAAGATAGAGTTTGAGCTTAAGGAGGAATAATCAGACTCTACAAAAGAGGAGAAATCAAAAGATGAAGAGGCGCAAACTCCAGTTGTGAGAAGATCAGTTCAAGAAAGAAGGCAACCAGAAAGGTATAGTCCATCTAGTTTCTATTCAAATTTTTGCTTTATCTATTACTAACGATGATCCCAGGACTGTGAACGAAGTAGTAGATTCAGAGGATGGCAAACTCTGGAAAGAGGCCATGGTTGATGAAATGACATCTTTACACAAAAATGAGGCTTGGGATCTGGTGGATTTTCTAGCTGGAAGGAAACCAATTGGCAACAAATGGGTGTTCAAGAAGAAGACAAATGTAGAAGGAAAGGTGGATAAATATAAAGCTCAGTTGGTAGCAAAAGGTTATTCCTAGGTGCTGGGAAATGGTTTTGGTGATATTTTTTCCCCTGTTGCCAAGGTAATTTCTATTAGATTACTTTTATCTGTTGCTACTGCTTTTGATTTTGAGGTAGAACAAATGGATGTGAAGACATCATTTCTTCATAGGGATCTGGAAGATGAGATCTACATGAAGCAACCTGAAGGCTTTGCGGTGAATGGTAAGAAAGAGCCGGTACACAAGTTCAAGAAGTCTTTGTATGGGTTAAAACAGTCACCAAGGACATGGTATCAGAAATTTGATACATTTATACGGGAACTTATCTTCAACAAAAGCAAAGCAGATCACTGTGTGTATTTTAAATTAATTAGTGACCATGTTATTTATCTGGTCTTGCATGTGGATGATATGTTCTTGGTTGGAAATGACAAAGAATTTATCTAGGATTTGAAGACCCAAGTGTCCTCCAAATTCGACATGAAAGATCTTGGTGCTGCAAACTATATTTTGGGCATGGAAATTAAAAGAGATCAGGCGGAGAGGAAGCTTTGGTTAAACCAGAGGAAGTATGTTAAGACAATATTGTAGAGGTTTAATATGTAGGATAGTAAACCGGTGAAGGTTCCTATTCTTGTAGGTGTGTGGTTATCTGTTGAAAAGTGTCCCAATGCAGAAGAAGAGGAAGAGGACATGTACCATGTTCCATATGCAAGTGTAGTCAGTAGCCTAATGTATGCAATGGTCTATCTTAGACCAGACATTGCACATACAGTGGGAGTATGGATCAGGTTTTATGTCAAAACCAGGAAAGGAGCACTGGACAATAATGAAGCAGGTTTTCAGGTATTTGTGTCACACTAGTGATTATGGTTTGTGCTACCAAGGAAGACCAGCATTGGACAGAGTGTTGGATATTCATGGCTTTGTTGATGTAGACTGGGCTGGAGATCTGGATCAGAGAAGATCTACAAGTGGGTATGTGATTAACCTATTTGGAGGTGCAGTCAGTTGGATGAGTAAGAAACAATCTATAGTGGCACTATCAACTACGGAGGCAGAATACATGGCAGCCACTCATGCAAGCAAGGAAGCAGTTTGGTTGCAGAGATTGTGTTCAAGTATGGGGTTAGTACAGGGAGCTATAAGGGTAGAATGTGACAGCCAAAGTGCAATTTTCTTCGCAAAGAACCTTGCATATCATTCAAAGACAAAGCACATTGATGTTCAGTATCACTTTGTGAGGGATATGATAGAAGACAAAAAGGTGTTGCTGGTAAAGGTGAACACTTTGAAGAATACTACAGATGCATTAACAAAATTTGTGAGCTCTAAGAAGTTATCTTAGTGTAGAGAAATAATGGGTGTTGCGGGGCTGGATAAATGACTAAGATCTCTTATGGCCCCCTGTGGAAAGAAAACAACAAGTGGGAGAATGTTGGGTTGTGTTATATTCTTTCCACGACTAACCCATGTAGTTAATCAGGGGTTAGAAGGGGGTAGGTCACAGGGGGTTTGAGGCATACCCGTAACCCCACTTTATGGGGTCCGGGGCAGCACCATGGAAAATTTTGGTTTTGGACCCTATGTTAGGTTGGGCGGACCCACCTATGGTTTTGTGCATGATTTTCACACATGTTCTTGGATGCGATGGTTTTTCAGTCCATGGTATTGGATGCTTCGACGTGTATAAATATGTATTATACCATTGAAAGGAACATAATGAAAAATCAAGCTGGTAGTCCCGGTTTTGGGATCCAGGGGAAATCTCTATGTCTATGTGTTTTATGTGTTATGCTCTCGCATTGTTTATTTTTTGTGTTTAAGAATTTGTATATAGGTAATTTGTATATGGGGTTAAAACCTACAATTCGAAGGGAAAATAGGTATATAAGATTTGGATAAACACCTAAATATATTATAGGGCTATAACTGTATCCAAAAAAGTTATGACAATTATAATATCATATTCGTCCTCTTGAAATGCATCCCCATAATTTGGGTTGGTTGTAATTTTACTTACAGATACACAATGAAGACAAGTTTGTGTTGTTTAATGAAAGACCCAATCAGGGCACTTTTATTTCTTATTTTATTTTATTTATTTATTTGTTTTTATTTTTTTATGTGTGATTCATGGATACCCATGGTCACTGGGTAGCCGCTACGTCCATGGTAAACACTAGGGTAGATTGACCCCGAAGGGGATCACACCCCTCGGCCTATTTACTGACCTAACCCCAAGAGCTTTTGGGAATTGACCCTGTGACCTCCCAATTGGCGAGGCACTGATTTGACCAATTGAGCTAACTCTTGGGGCTTCATGGCACTTTTATTGATTCCATCAAGGATAAATTATACCCTATAAGGAATTATGATGGCCAGTACATGAGATTGAAACATTTTCCATGTGAGAGAGACCAAGCAGTGCTAGAGTACAAGAATAATTTCCATACCTTATGCTCAAAGTTGGGTATGAGAGACTCCAAGTAACACCTGGTTTTGAATTACCATAATGGCCTACATAGGTACATTGAAATGAAGACAAATTTAATGGACATTTTTGAAATTTCATTACACCCTAGGTATGGTCTATGGGTACATGTAGCACATAAACACAATATTAGTGTTCAACCAAAAAAAATTTGCACAGTGGAAATATAAGAACAATGACATAACAAAATAGATAAATTTATAGATGTCCCAAAACTTGTTTTATCAATCCTTCAATAAGAAATCATAGGGCTCTTGTAACAAGGATAATTTCCCTTTATGAAACCTGATACAAGACATGTTATACAAGAATATACAACTAGGGCTTGATGTCAGTTCCCTTTGACCTTTATTCTTCCCAACAAAAATAAAGTAAAAAATTCCACTTGTTTATTAAGCCTCCTTTCAATCAGTCCTTTCATGTTTGTCGTTTAGAGAGAGTAAAATCCATTTTCACTCTATCTTAACATTCCATTGCCACCAAAAATATCACAGGTATGACTCTTTTAAGTGTGTTGCACTCCCAACTTCTCAAGGTTGATAAGTCCTTCAATTCACTACATACATCAAACTTTAACCTTGCTATTCAAGCCTCATTTTATGTTTTTTAATGTACAAAATTCAACATATAAACCCAACAGTCCAACTAAACCACCATATCAGGCCCCCAAATAGTCTCACTAGGGCGATCTATGTCTAAGGTACCTCGGTTGTTTTTGGTCAAGGTTTGAGGCATTTTTCAACCTCCTTTAGGGATTTAGCTCGCCCACGGAGATTAGGCGCAAGTCCCGAGGCCTTTTCACCCCTCATAGTGGGCACAATTAATGTTGTTAGAGATCCTTCTAGGGATTTAGCCATCACCCTTTTCATGTAATATAATGTGTTCTATTCACATAATTTTTGGTGGTGATGTCCCTCTACTTCGTCCTAGATTAGAGCTTGAAACATATACATAAACTTGACCTTGGTTCTTGGTAGATGCAACCTCCTAAAATCCACAAAATTGGCCTTTCTTCACATCCTCTTCTATCTTGACTAGTCCTTGAGGTTATTTCACTCCTTCTTTTATTAATGTTCTTCACAAGAATGAATTGCAATGTTGTTTTTAACCTCTCATGGTCTCACAAATATATAACTCTCCAATTAATAGTATTAGGGGCCTTAACTCCATTAAAGAGTCTCCTCCATAATAATTAGAATAAAATAAAAATATATTTGTGTTCTAAGCCCATGGATTTGGGCCCAAAACCCACTAGCTTGGGTACTTTTAACACAAAGTGGGTTTTCTCCTCACGATTCAATCACCTAGGACTTGTCGGAGTACCTCCCAAGCTACATTATTTTGAACACTCCTCAGCAAGGAAGATAGTTCCATTCCACATAAGTAACTTGTCAGGAACAAAATATCCATTCACGACATCCACCACTATTACACAAGATAAAGTATGAATAAAAACTTGCTCAGAAGTGTCCCTACCACCATAATCCTCTCAATTATTCTTCTCTTGATAGGACTTCAGGCCAGTCCAAGGTTTCTTCTTACTAGTTGTATAAGTCTCCTACTTTCGCTCTTCTTGGGATGCAAAATCTCCCTCTAACTCTACAAAATACAGCTTAAACTCAACTCCCTCTAAGTCTCAGTGTTATGAAACTGACTCACAAAAAGATAGAAAAGATAGAACAACGCCTTAGAATTTAGCCTCTTCGAGGGGGCAACCTCCTTTCTATATATAGGAGTCTAAGGAGTCACAATATAACCGAGCTGACCTAACAATAAGGCATTGGAAGATCCAAATGACAAAACCTCCTTTCTATATATAGGAGTCTAAGGAGTCACAATATAACCCAGCTGACCTAACAATAATATTATAAAGCCACAAAAATAACAATAGAGGGATTCTATGGAGCACATTAATAACAATATGGGGACAATAGGGGCACAACAATATTAGTAAGGGATATAACTACAATAGTAATGGGGTAATCACTAGTATTATAGGGACCTAACATGCCCCTCTCCTTCAAAAAAGTGTTGTCCTCAATGCTTTAGTAGTTCTGGATGCTTATGTATAAAATTCTCATCCTCCTGTGTGGAATGTTCAGTGGATAAGTTCTTCCACTTGATGAGATACTCCGAAATTGATCAATTTCGTAGCTATTGATTTCTTATCTCTGTGACTACTTCCGATTCTAATATAATTTTTCCTTCCTCGTCAAGTTTTGGCAATATTGTTTGATCTGGGAGCTTCTCACCTATAACCTTCTTTAAACATTAAACATGGAAAACTAGGTGCACTTGAGAAGTTGCAGGAAGCTCCAATTTGTATGCCATAGTACCAATCTTTTGCAACACCTTGTACGGACCATAATATTTTGGTGATAATTTATTATCCTTCTTAGCTTGCTTCAGGGACATTTGTTTATACGGTTGTAGCCGTAGGAATACCCAATCACCTACATCAAAACTTCTTTCGCTGCGATGTTGATCTGCATGTTGTTTCATTCTATTCTGTGCCAGCACGAGGTTATCCTTTAAGAGTGGAGGACTTGCTGTTGATGTTAAATGTGATGTTCCACTGCTTGAACCTTAGAATTTTCTCTTAAATATGATGTGATGGATGGTGGCTGATATCCATAAAGTTCCATAAATGTGGTCATTTTTTTTTCTATATGGAAGGATGTGCTATACCACCATTCAGCCAGAGGCAACCATTTGACCCATTGTGTCTGTTTATCAGAGACTAAGCAACAAAGATATTTTTCCAAACATTTGTTTACTTTCTCATTTTGCCCATCAGATTGAGGATGATAAGATGAGCTATGAGCTAACTGAGTACCAAGAAAAGAAAATAATTTGTCCCAAAATTTCCAGTGAAGGTGGGATCTCTGTCACTTACAATAATCTTTAGATTTCCATGTATCTTTTGAATTGTTTCCATAAATGTTGTAGAAACTCTACTAGATTTAAATGGATGTGATAATGCACAAAAGTGTGCATACTTGGTAAGTCTGTAAACTACCACCATGATGACACTCTTTCCCTTAGACTTGGGTAAACCTAAGATAAAATCCATTGAAACCTCATCCCAACATTGGCTTGAATGGATAAAGGTTGTAATAGACCTGGGGTCTTAATTGTTTCAACTTTATTTTGTTGGCAAACCAAACATTCCGCCACAAACTTTTGAATATCCAATTTAAGGCCATCCCAAAAAAATTCCTTCTTAACCCTATGGTAAGTTTTTAAGTATCCTGAGTACCCTCCTAAGGGAGACGTGTGCAATTCCATAAGAATCTTTTGTTTGAGTTGGGAATTCTTATAGAGGTATAAGCGATCTTTGTACCATAATGAATCATTTTTCCAGTTAAATGTATCAAATGTATTGGAATCTTGTTCTAACTTTAGAATAAGTGCCCACACTTCTTCATCATTCTTCCATTCCTCCCTTGCTTCGTTTATCGAATCTGGTTGGATAATATAAATGGTGCACAAAATGCTTCCACATCCTCATCCTTTCTTAAGAGTGCATCTGCCACCACATTTTGCTTCCCTTTTTTGTAGATGATTTCAAAGTCATAACCAAACATCTTTGTGACCCACTTTTGTTGCTATTCAAAGGATAATCTTTGTTCTAAAAAGTATTTAAGGCTATCATGGCCTGTTTTTACATTGAAGTGTCTTCCCATTAGGTAGGGTCGCCATTTCTTAAGTGCATGTAATATTGCCAACATTTCCTTCTCATAAATAGCTTTGTGTAAAAACTTTCCCTTGATTGGACGACTTTCAAAAGCAATGGGTCTTTCATCTTGCATTAAAACAACACCAATTCCATTTCCTGAAGCATCACATTCCACAATAAAGGTTTTTGTGAAGTCTGGTGTAGCTAAGACTGGTGCTTGGCACATTTCCTCTTTAAGATGTTCGAAGGCCTTTGTTGCTACTGGAGTCCATGAGAATGCATATTTCTTCAATAATGTTGTTAGAGGTGTTTCTATTCTCCCATAATTATTAACAAACATGTGATAATACCCTACTCGAGAAATCCTTGCAGATGCTTTATGGATGTGGGGATTTTCCATTCTTTAATGGCTTTAATTTGGCTAGGGTCTGCCTTAACTCCTTCATGAGATACAATATGACCTAGATATTCCACCACTTATACTCCAAAGAAACATTTGGATCTTTTTGCATATAATTGTTTCTCCTCCAATAGTTGTAGCACCCTGTCAACATGTTCAACATGATCCTTCCAACACTTACTATAGATTAGTATATCATAAAAAATACTAACACAGATTTTCTAAGGAAGGGTTTGAAAATGGAATTCATCAAACCTTGAAATGTAGAAGGTGCATTGGTAAGTCCAAAAGGCATGACCAAAAATTCATAATGACCCTCAGGATTTATAAATGTTGTTTTCAGATTGTCTTCAGTCTTCATTCTAATTTTATGATATCCTAAACGAAGGTCCAACTTGGTGAAGTAAATTGCTCCATGCAATTCATCTAATAATTCATCAATGATAGGAATGGGAAATTTATCTTTAATAGTGAGCTTGTTGAGCTCCTTATAATCTGGACACATGTGCCATTGATCTATCCTTCTTATGCACAGATACTACTGGAGCAAAGAAAGAACTTTGACTAGGTTGAATTATACCAACCTCTAGCATTTCTACAACCATACGTTCAATTTCACTCTTTTTGGGCATAGGGATATCTGTAAGGCTTGTTGTTTGGAGGAAAGCTTCCTGGAATCAAATGAATAACATAATCATGATCATGAATAGGTGGGAGGCCTTTGGGAGTCTCAAATACCTTGGAATGATTGTCTAGGACGTTTTGGAAATCTAGATAAATAGATGATTTCGATGTGGGAACCTTTAGTGAACATAATTGTGCAATTACTCCACGTTTTTCTTTCTTTAGAAGCTTTGTCTTGCCGTTAGAGCTTATTATCTTTCCTGGCTTCCTTGTGATACCCCTTAATTCAACTTCCTTTCCTTCTGAAAAAAATTCAAGAAAAGTTTTTGAAAATTAAAAGCTATCATACCCAAAGATTATAGCCATTGGACTCCTAGTACTACATCAGCACCACCCATTGGAATGGAAAGCATTGGACTATTCAACATATATTCTCCCATGGATAGCTTGATATTATGGCACTTTCTAGAGAAATTTATGGTTCCTCCATTTGCAACCATCACTTGATACTTTGGTGTTGGATATAGAAAGTAATTCAATTCCTTCACTATCTTACAATGAATAAAATTATGGGTACTGACCGAATCATCAACACTATTACCTTTTTCTTCTTGATATGTCCTTTTATCTTGAGAGTTTGAGGAGTAGTAATTTCAGCCAATGAATTACGATATATGGTCAGATTCATTTCTTCTTTCTCTAGGGTTTATTCCTGGTGTGTATCATCTTCTTTTGATGTTGCTTGTTCATTTTCTTCTTCCTCTTCAAAATCTATGTAAAATTATTTATTCTCAACACACTTATGATCTTTAGTGTATTTTACTGTAACAAATCCCTTTTGCTCTTTTTTCTTCCAATTTTTTTGGTGTCAACCTTATAGGTTGTGGAAGGCTAGGGGTAGCAACACTTCCATATTTAAAGTTTTTATTGGTAGGGTTCCTTGTTGCCATAATTTTTCTTTCAATTTTTCTTTCCAACTTGAATGCCTTCTCTAGTGAATCAGGTTCTCAAAGGCGCACCTCATGTTGGATGTTATCCTTTAAAGTCCCTATGAACACATCAATCCTATACCCCTTTGGAATATCTTTTACCCTTATATTCAATTTTTGGAAGTCCTTAATGTGCTCCACCATTGAACCCTTTTGTTTGAGATTTATCAATTGGCTAAAAAAGGTGTTGCTTTTTGTACCCTCATAATGTGCTATCATTTCTTCAGTAAAAATTGCCCAGTGACAATTTGTTTACAAGAGAAAAGCCATCGATACCATAAAAATTGATTGGGTTCCAAATATAAAGTCGTAATGTGTACCTTTTGTGTGTTTTTCACATTATGGAAATCAAAATATTGCTCCATATGTAGTATCCATGTTACGGGATCCTTGCCATCAAACTTCCTCATATCGATCTTTGGAACATGGTGGGTCTTCAATCCAACGTTAAAGTCTATGAAATCATGACTAACATTTATTTTGTTCTCATTATGAGTTTTCTCTACTACCTTTTCGCCATTAGGAAGCATTTATTGTAGAAACTTTGTCAAACCTCCTTTCAAACCTTCCATGTCTTTCTTCAAATCTTCAATGTTTACTTCTAAACCATCCATCTTAGCTTCTACGCCATTCATCTTAGCTTCCGCACCTTTCTTTAAACCATCCATCACACCATCTATCTTAGCTTCCATGTCTTTCCTTAAACCATCCATCTTAGCTTTTGTTACCTTTTGTGAGAGTGAAATTTGTTGCACTTGGTCTCATAATTTTGATATATCATGTTGCATTTCTTCCTCTTCTTCATGAGTCATGCTAGATTTTTCAAGTTGCTTACTAAGTGTTTCCATTTTCTTTCTTCAGAGCATCAATTAATGATAATTGTGCTTCACTATGCCCTTTGAATTCCTTCAAACTAATTTTTCAAACCAAACTTAAATGCAAAATTTTAAAAAGACTACACACCTTTTTTTCACTTTGTAGGAGCTCGATATTGAATATGTTGTATCTCTGTAATTTAATATCTCCAAGGTCTAAAATTTCATCCCAAGGTAGTCCTATGAGTCCTCTTTCCAACCCCATAAGTATGATCACTATTGGATTCTCAAAGAAATATTTATTCCAAATCACCCACAATGATCTGATTATAGTCTTGTTCAGTAGAGAGAACTTGTATGAAGTTCCATCTATCACTGTTTCGACCTTCGGATATAAAAATGATACATAGAGAACTACAGCCGGTCTCCTTTATGTACCGTTTTACTAAATTTCAATCTAACTCTTAGAGAGAAATTTATGACGGTTTTCCCCAGGTCACGTGTTTGAGATATAATTTGGGAGCCTGAAAACACCCTAACTTCCTTTGATCATATATCCGAAAATATAGTGATACAAGATCTGAAATTCGTACCTGAGGTTCTTCAAGATTTCAAATCAAATGGGTTTTAATTGTAGCTTCTAAAACGTCGTAAAAAAAAAGTTATAGCGAAAATTCCACGATGACCTGTTTGAAGCAGCGAAACCCTAGAATCCAAAGCTTTTATACCAAATGTTATGCAACTAGCTCACAAAATCGAAGAAAATATAGATAAACGACTTTAGAATCAGCCTCTTCAAGGGGGAAACATCCTTTACATTACATAAATGAACAATTCTTGGATGATTCAAATGACAAGACCTCCTTTCTATATATAGGAGTCTAAGGGGTCACAATATAATCAGAGTTGACGTAACAATAATAATGTAAGGGTACAACAGTAACAATAGTGGGCTTCTATGGGGCACAATAATAACAATATGGGGACAGCATGGGAAAAACAATAAAAATAAGGGGCTACAATGATAATAATAATAGGGGAATACACTAGTATTATAGGGACCTAACAGATACAAACCCCCAATTGGACTATTTTGGGAAATTCATTTCTTGAGTTGAAATTGAACACCAAACGATTCAAAAACATGGCTCCATGCCATAAGAAACAAGAGTGATATATGCATAGTAGAAGAGTCCATACCTATTTTAGTAATTATCAATATGTTGGTGCGATTAAGAAAGTATGGGATCTACATTTTTTCATTATTCTAGAATTCTCCATTTTCACAATCATTTTTGCATTTTTTCATTATTCCCACCTCCACATACTTCTTCCATACACATCTTCCCTACAGACAACTTCTTTTTCACAAGCGCTACTCCACACAATTTTTTTCTCGCATTTTTTCTTTCTCGCACACTTTCCTACTCAATTCTATCAATTGTTTCTTCACCACATGTTGTCATTCAAATATTTAAGGGCAGTTATCAAATCAATTTTTCATGTCAACCTAGGATTACCATATCACCTAGTCTATTCACTATACATGTAAACCAAATTTTCATGCGGAAGAAGTGTTGTGCAGGCTAGAGGTGTGTAGAAGAAGGATACATAGTGGGGAATGTGTGTGGAGGTGCGGAAACGGGGATGTGTGTAGAAGGAGGAAGAATGGAAAAGAAAGAACTGCACTTTTGCACCTTTCGCATGTCCTACATAGCATAATCAACTTGGGTAGCATGCTAGATATGCTTTTGCAAAAAATATTCCAACTTCTATATTGGTTGGAATGTATTACTATTGTAATGTGAATTTCATGGTAATTTCATTAATCAAAGGAAAAATGATAGTTTTTTTATCGAAGGAATAAGGTAAAACAGTAGGTTGTTAAATTGTTGGCTCCACCATCCAACAACTAGTTATCAAGAACTTGATCCGAAGGTATACAGGGGTACCCCCATGATGTCACCCAAGGGAGGGGGGTCCACTATCAGGGTTCCACCTGCTCCCATTAATGTTCCATCACTTGTGCCTGGTCAAACTACTTCCATGACTTATGGCCCATGGCCTTGCGGCTCACCATTGTGACCCTATCTTTATGGCTTGTGGCAATGATCCACTTTGCCTCGTCCGCTTTAGTCATGCAAACTATTTTACATAATATCAATGAGCGATCGCACGAGATAGCTATGGTGTTTACATTTATTGATCTGCAAGGAAGGGCACATCTTTCCTGTAATAAGAGTGTTATATTCCCAATCCTAAAACCACAACTGAATCAAATTCAGTGCCCTATAATCTATATGAGAAACGATGCTCAATTTTTGTTTGCGAAGTAGCTCACTATGGCCCTCACTGGAGAATCATGCGCGAGATTTGTAACATTGATCTGTTACCCATGTGGCTACTCAAATAGTGCATCTTGGTTACCTTGATTTGTTATAGCATAGCAAATTTTTCTTCAAAGGAGGGTGCAAGTCACTTTATTCTCCATTTTAAAATATGCCATGTGAATTTGAAACACAAATTTAAGGAGGTTAATTTTCATTTAGGTGAATTTCTAAAGCAGATAGCCAGGCTAGTGAGTGGAGGTCGAAGACACCTGAACATACATTTTTGAAACACAAATTGATTTATAAACTCTTAATTTCACCCTTTAGATTATGAATACGAAAAAAATATTCCAAGTTTATGAAATCTGGCTTTTATTATTTAAAAAATGTAAATATTGGAGCCCTATTCTAAATAACATAAAGAACATGAAGATAAGACGGAATGTGAATGTAGATTGCATTGTAATGTGTTCACCTTGTTTTGTTGATGTTGTTGTTTCAAGACCTATGTTTTGTTTTTACTACCTTTTGATGGTGCAATCAGATCTAAATGTGATCACATTTTTATGATACATACATACATTATATATATATATATAATATATAATATATATATATATATATATATATATGAGCCAACTCCCTGTGCCCACCTCCGGATTTATTCTTATGCAAGTCTAGCCTCATTCGAGCCTCACACAATGTTGTTTAGCCCCGCACGGTCGGCTCTGAACATTCAACTCCACATTGCCCATACTCCATAACCACAAACACAATGTGAACGTAGATTACATTGTGATGTGTTCACCTTGTTTTGTTGATGTTGTTTTTTCGAGACCTAAGTGTCTTTTTTACTACCTTTAATAGTACAATAATCTTTCTGTAAAAAAAAATCCATGTGCCAATCTCCCTGTCAGACCTGGCCCACTTCTTGATTTCTTCTTCTACGAGCCTGGCCTCATTCCAACCCTACACAATGTTGTCTTATCCCCCAAAGTCAACTCCAAACATTTGGCTTTGCACTACCCATACTCCATAGCCCCCATTAATAAACATTTTAACACAAGGAAACAATCAAAATGTTTTGTATTACAACACTTCCAAAAGAGAATTTCCTTCAAATTGGAGTTACACAAACCATGAGTATAAGAAAAACCTAAATGGTTGTCTGTTAAAAAGTGTTGAAATTAAGTTATTAAAATTAATTGGAAACTCATTTAATTCCCAAGTCCATAGTGTTATTGAAGGATATGGAATGAATTGTGATATGTGCAAATTTGAGATTAAAAGTTTTGTCAGAAGATTTTTATAATTTATTTCCATTGAAACAATTGCAGATTTCAACCTCTAGAATAAGACCTCTGCCAAAATCCTTTGGGAATATAACAAACATGCGCCACATTAACCTATCTCATTGTAAGGAATTAAACCAACTTCCATACATATTCAAGCAGGAAATGGTAGCCATAAAACAATAATGTGAAAGCACTGATGAAATTCTTGTTGCTTACCGGACTTAGGACCAAACATGGCCTAAGGTTTTAATTAAACACAATGAACGAATTATTTTGTGTGTGATTCGAAGTTTTTAGTTCATTTCGCGTGGCTAAATTATTAATAATTACATAACCATTACAATGCAGTTGGATAACAATAATGATTAACAAAAATAATAATAATAATAATAAGTAAAATAAATAAATAAATAAATAAAATAAAAAATAAAAAATTGACACCTCCATATCAAATTCTGAATATTCTAAATTTTCTACTTAAAATTAACATAATCTCATTTGTGTCTATGTGTCTTTAGTCTGTGCACATCTTTGACTCCATACACATGTTATTCTTCACAATTACTTTTGCACTCGATTTACATAACTCATTATGATATAGGACACCACCCCACCAAGGTTGGAATTTGGATTCCTATTTACTCGTCAAACAAATGTTTTTTGACGTTTTGAGTGTTTATGCTTCCCGTCAAAGAACGTTATGTTTAAAAAATTTCCCTTCAAAAATGATTTTTTTGATAATAAATTAACCATTCACCACTAAAGATTTGATTAAAACATTACCCTTCAATAACAGGGTAATGTTGAAAAAATCCATGTATTTATCATAAGGAAAAAAATAAAATGACCATGACACAGAAATATTTTATGAAATCATGAATCTTGATTTGAAATTGCATGGAACACTCTGAAAATAAATTTAGGATGCATTAAACGTTATCTTATAATGATCCGTTACAAACATTCTTGGAATTGAAATAAGAATCCCTATAGGAAAAGTCACTGATATCAAACCCCCTTCGTTTTATTCCTTGGTAGTAGCGACCAAAAAGAAGGGAGCATATATCCGAAGAAAACACTACCTATTTTGAATTTACATTTTTTAGTTGATGGTTATACTAGTTCAATAGAGGGTGTGAGGCAAATGTGAAGTAATAAATAACTAAATAAAATAAAATGTTGATAATAATTCAACTTAACTTCGGGACGAAGTTCCTTAAAAAAGGGTATGATAATTACACCTAATAATAAGAAAAAAATAATAAAAAATATAATTAAATCAATAAAATAATACAAAATTTTTATATATAATGTGAATAAACAAATAAAACAAATAAAAAAAAAGATAATAATAATTAAAGGAATAATAAATCATAATAGTAAAAAAAATAAATAAAATAATAAATTGGAGTTTTTAAATAAAATATATATAAAAATAATAAGAATAAGTAAAGTTAACAAAAAGTAAAAAGGAATAAAATAAGAAAGAGTTAAATTAAGAGAAATATTAAATTAAGTAGAACTTAAAATAAAGAAATAAAATTTCACATGTTGATACATGAAATGTGTGCATGTGGATCCCCTTCCATTTTTTGGTAAGAAGATGAGATTCATCCATTCTCTTGGGAAAAAAATGTTATGAGACAAGGGATTCCCTCGCAGTAGGATGTTGATTGAGGGCTCGAAAGTGGTCAGTTGTAGAAAGATTATGTGCAGCTAAGCCTACGGTTAGATGGAGAGCCACCCTCAAAAACTTTGTTGTGGGTAGCAGAATTCAAAGAGCATTCAACTCCAAAAGCACAAGTAAGGAATATTGTCAATACAGGTAAGTCGTCTCTACTCGTGTTTTTAAAAAATTCTATGTTAAATAGTTGAATAGTTGTGTGTTGAGTATTAATCACATAAATTGGCGTAATTATTTGTATATTTTAAATCAGGGTTGTTACACCTTTTCCCATAAGACTTTAAAATTGTTATGCATTAGGGGCATGACAAAGGCACTATGATGGAGGATGCATATATTTTTTCATAGTTATCATTTCCATTAGTTGACATGTGTGTTAAATTTGTGAGGTTGGCATTATTTTACAACCCCTACCAAAAAGGTGCTACTCATGATCCAAATGGTGTGCTTGAAGGGGAGTTATTCTTAATCCAACTTTTAAAATAACACCTACTATCTAATTGGGTAACCACTGTAAACTCCTTTCTCTATATCAACTTCAACATAGATTCGAGGATCAAAGTATTAACAAATCTTTACTACCAAAATATTTACGAACTTCCCAATATGCATTCCAAATGCCATACAAAGGCAAACCTTAATTAAGACCATATTTAAAAAAAAAAAAATTAATGAATTAAATTTAAACATATAATAATTCATGCTTCAAATTATTTGTTCTCAAAATAAAATACCATTTCTTCATCATCCTTTATTATTAAAAAAAAAAAACGCTATATAACCTCAAAGGAAAAAGGTCATGGACAAGCTTAAGTGACAACAGGGTTGGAATTTGGATTCCTCTTTACTCGCCAAACAAATTATTTTTTTACGTTTTGAGTGTTTATGTTTCACGTCAAAGAACGTTATGTTTAAAATTTTGTCATTCAAGAATGATTTTTTTTTTAATAAATTAACCCTTCACCACTAAAGATTTGATTAAAACAATACACTTCAATAATAGGGTAATGTTAAAAAATTTCAGATATTTATGAGAAAGAAAAAAATAAAATGACCATGATTTGAAATTACATAAAACACTCTGAAAATAAATCCGGGGTGCACTAAACATAATCTTAGAAAAATCCATTACAAACATTCTTGGAATTGAAATAAGAATCCTTATAGGCAAAGTCACGGTGTTATGGAACCCCCTTTCTTTTCATTTCCTCAGTAGTAGCGACCAAACAGAAGGGAGCATATATCTCAAGAAAACACTACCCATGATGAATTTCCCTTTTTTCACTGATGGTTTATAGGGAGGAGTTATTATACAAGTATAAGCATTTGGAGTGACTTTCACTGATGGTTTATAGGGAGGAGTTATTATACAAGTATAAGCATTTGGAGTGATTTAAAAAGATAATAAAAAAGAAAACAAATTCAACTTTTCAGCTAAGTATATTGGTTTCCAACAAGGAAAAGTTGCACTTTCATCTACTCGAAAATTCTAGTAATCTAGACTCTTCTGACTCCTACAAAAATTAGCAAACAAATAAAAAAGAAATAGCTTTGTCAACTTCCATTATCAAAGGCTACCTATAAATAACAAATACATTGAAAATAAAATAGTTTGGCTGAGGGAAAAATAGAATGCAGATGAGCCATTCATCCAAGATGAACATCCACTTTTACACAGAAAAATAATGAAAAACTAAAAGTTCATTACTCTGCATTGCAAACTTAACAGATATAAGAAATCAATTTCATGAATAAAGAATCAAAACAGAGCTCAATAAAAGATAACTCTTCATCTCAGTAACATGAGTTCCATTGGATATATATTTAGGGCTGAGATATGTGTTCTATTCAAAGATGAAAATTTGTCACATGCTTATCCTTAAACTCAGAGAGTTGTTCTCTTCCCATACAAAGAGTCCCTTGGTTGTCTGCATCAGTGAATTCAAAACCAAGATCTGAAGAATGGTATGGTCATGAATAATCTCTTTTTATAAGAACCACAACCAGGGAGCTTATGGTCCACTTAACTCTCAATTTCAGCCAACCGTTTATGTAAAATAAGTTGGAGATACAACCATTATCATCCTCTAATCCTTCTCTATCTCTACCTTTAGAGTTGTTTTTCTTTAGGAACCACTTTTCAAACCCTTATTCACTGCTCACTCAACCCCAGAAATTACACAACTCTCCAATGCACTCTCGGTTCCGCCTCCCATTTCAACATAATACCATCCTCAAGGTCGAGTTGTCCCTCTGGAAGCTCAATTATGATATATTGAAGTTCCTTAAAAAATTTCAAGACCTCTGCCGAGGAGTGATGGGAAACTTCGGCTAATGAAATAGCGCCCTTCAACCGCTATTAATGACATTTTTCGAAAAAACTAAACCGACAAAAATACATTTTGACCATTTCAAAACACATCACGATTGACAACCATGTAAAAATTTTAGAAGTACTTTACGGGCAAAATGTTCGTCAAATTCCAACCTTACCCGCACCCCAGTCACATAATGGACAATGGACCTGGGCGGAGCCCCAACGATATCAAGTGTCAGGCATAATAGTGTTAGTGTTATTGTCGAAGCATGAAACATTTTTTACAAAATTACTCTTTTTTATTTTAAAATGATTTGTCTAGTATTGACAAATAGGAAAATAAAAATGTTTTACTAGAAACGAATTATGTCACATTAATGCTTGCTCAACTAACAGAAAATTAGAAATAAATTTTAAAAAAATCAATAAAAAATAGAAATATTCAACTTTTTCTAAAACTTTAGTTAAAGTTACAAGAAAATTTCAAAATCTAAAGTTAATCCAATGTCAAGAGACTTTGACTGCGAGGAGATTGGTCTGAGAAAAGAACTAATAAACACCTAGAAAATAAAAATGCATGCACTCCTGGAGATGAATTATGTCACATTAATTCTTGCTCAACCAATAAAAATTTAGAAATAAATTTTTCAAAAAAAAAAAAAAAAAAAAAAAAACTTTTCAAAATATGCCATTGCTATAATCAGCCAGAACTAATAAACACCGCTTCAAAATATCATTTCTGGATTTTTCTGGGCCTTCTTTGAATGTGAATGAAAATACCATATAACCTCAATTCAATATATCATTCTTGATATTTCTTTACCTTCCTTGAGTGTGAATGAAAACACCATATAACCTCAATGACGAAGTAAAAGGTTCACTGAGTGATGGCAAGCTCGAGGACTCTATAGCTCTACTGCACCCATAAAGGCCTTAATCTCTAGAGAAAACGCTACCCTCTCGTCGAAAAGCAAGCGTTATAAATTCGAGCTTTGCAATCGAAGCTCGAGTCTCTGGGAGCTGCCATGCCATCGATTGCGAGAATGTGGGCACGTTGACGTATGGGTTGAAACCCGAGGTCCGAGTAGAAGCTCGGCTCTTCATTCCGACTTTTTTTCAAGTGATAATTGTTACCGGATTCGATCTTGGAGTGATGTTTTTAATGGGGCTAGCATGTTATTTTGGTTTTTAATCATCTTCCTACGACGGCCGAGAGGCGAAAGCGTTTTGAATTCTTATCCACCTTGGAGGTTAAAAGCTAGTTTAAAAGAAATTCAGCAACAAAAATAAATAATAATTTTTCAACTCACGTGGGCATTTGGTCTAGTGGTATGATTCTCGCTTTGGGTGTGAGAGGTCCCGAGTTCGATTCTCCGAATGCCCCGTACTTTCCGAGATTAAAAATCATTGTATATCGTCGAACGCGAACACGGGAGTTGGTTTATTGTTTTACATTCATCTTCTAACGCGGACACAGGACATTCCCTTCTGATTTTGCTTTTCGAGAACAGCCTATATCGTCTAACGCGAACAAGGGAGCTTGATTTGCTCTTAAATGGAGTGCATAACCCCTGACAGTATTCCTAAAAGAAAATGAAGATTGCCGAAGAAATTCAACCACCACATTATAAAATAAAGTTGACATGTTGGGGGTGGGATTTGAACCCGCGCCTTTCTGGACCAGAAGATTGGTTTGCTGTTAAATGGACGCGCATAACGGCAAATAGTTTGCCTAAAAGAAAATGAAGATTGCCGAAGAAATTAGCAGGAAATGAAGATTACCGAAATAGAGAGAACGTCAACCACATTATAAAACAAATAAAGTTGACATGTTGGGAGTGGGATTTGAACCCACGCCTTTTTGGACCAGAAGCTTGGTTTTCTGTTAAATGAAAGCGCATAACGGCTAACAGCTTTCCTAAAAGAAAATGAAGATTGCTGAAGAAATTAGCAGGGAATGAAGATTGCCGAAATAAAGAAAACATCAACTATATTATAAATTAGAATGAAAGCTACGTGTTGAGAGTGGGATTTGAACCCACGCCCTTTCGGACCAGAACCTTAATCTGGCGCCTTAGACCAACTCGGCCATCTCAACACTTATTAGAGTGTGATAAAATCTACAATCCCTTTCGTCTTTTCTCTATTTTTGTGCGCCCATAGCCGGCTTTTCATAAATAAATAAATACCGTCAATTATGGACAGCTTTATAAATCCCGTCGATTATGCTTTCATTCTCATTATATCAAACTGAATAAATAATGGTTTTCTCAGACACTTGATCTGCATTTATAGTGAACAGTACTATGATTCTAGGTTTGGGTTCAACGGTCATGCTTCAACTTTCGGAACCTATCCCGTTCATGACGGAGAAGAAGTAGAATTTGCACACGAAATCCCCAAAAATTCCACACGACTACACACCCAAAATGCCTAAAACGTTCCGGAAGACTGCACACCCGAAATGCCAAAAAAATTCCACAAGACTCCACACCCAAAATGCCTAAAACGTTCCATAAGACTGCACACCCGAAATACCAAAATGGCCAGGGGGCATTCCGAGAATTGAACTCGGGACTTCCTACACCCTAAGCGAGATTCAAACCAAATTCCCGCGCGAATTTCATAACAGATCTAGACACCCAAAATGCTAGAAAAGTCGGCGGCATTCCGAGAATTGTTCCGGAAGACTGCACACCCGAAATGCCAAAAATTATGGAGCGTTCCAGGAACTGGACTCGGGACCTCTCTCATCCCAAGTGAAATGCCAAAAAAGTCTGGGGTATTCCGAAAATTGTTCAGGAAGACTGCATACCCGAAATGCCAAAAATTATGGAGCGTTCCAAGAATTGAACTCGGGACCTCTCGTACCTGAAGCGAAATGCCAGAAGAGTCTGAGGCATTCCGAGAATTGTTCAGGAAGACTGCACACCCGAAATGCCAAAAATTATGGAGCGTTCGAAGAATTGAACTCGGGACCTCTCGCACCTGAAGCGAAATGCCAGAAGAGTCTGAGGCATTCCGAGAATTGTTCCGGAAGACTGCACACCCGAAATCTCTCGCACCCGAAGCGAAATGCCAAAAGAATCTGGGGCATTACGAGAATTGTTCCGGAAAACTGCACACCCGAAATGCCAAACTCGGGACCTCTCGCACCTGAAGCGAAATGCCAGAAGAGTCTGAGGCATTCCGAGAATTGTTCCGGAAGACTGCACACCCGAAATCTCTCGCACCCGAAGCGAAATGCCAAAAGAATCTGGGGCATTACGAGAATTGTTCCGGAAAACTGCACACCCGAAATGCCAAAAATGATGGAGCGTTCCAAGAATTGAACTCGCGACCTCTCCCACCCCAACCGAAATGGCAGAAGAGTCTGGGGCATTCGAGAATTGTTCCGGAAGACTGCACAATTGAACTTGGGACCTCTCCCACCCCAACCGAAATGGCAGAAGAGTCTGGGGCATTCGAGAATTGTTCCGGAAGACTGCACAATTGAACTTGGGACCTCTCCCACCCCAACCGAAATGGCAGAAGATTCTGGGGCATTCGAGAATTGTTCCGGAAGACTGCACACCCGAAATGTCAAAAATTATGGGAATATGGGGCATTCAGACTGCATACCCGGAATGTCAAAAAATTACATGGAGTATACCCAGAAATGGAACTGGGGACTCGGGACGTCCCTCACCCCAAGCGGAAGCTTAGAAGCTTCGCTTAGAAGCTCTCACGTATTCCGAGAATGGGGCATTCCGAGAATTGAACTCGGGACCTCTCGCACCCTAAGCGAGAATCATACCACTAGACCAAATGCCCTGGCTGATATTTCAGTTTCCCAGACAATTCTATTATTTGAATCCATGCCCTACCAGGAAGACCAAAACTTGAATCTGGCCCCTGGACCACTTGGCATCGTGGCCGAAACTCTGACAGTTGGACATATATTCTACAAGGAACAGATGTGATAAAAATAAAGTTAAATGAAGTTTAAGCTACCTACCCTTGTAATGTGATGATGATAGGGCGATCAACTCAGATCATATAGAAGATGACCGCAGATGGCACGCTAGATAGCGAAATCTTTTTAGTTAAATTTAAAACTTGAATTAAAATCAATTACATTTAAAAGAGCTAATTAAAAAGATGATATTGCAAATACATTTCCACCATGCGTCCATGGGATGAACTTCGGCCGTGAAGTATTATGATATGATTTTGACAATGAAACTTATAATATTGCACCTCTTATAACATCTTCAAATTGAGTAAATTTAGTAATTCAAATATTGTACCTCTTATAACATTTTCAAATTGTGTAATGCAAATATGTAATTTCAAAATTTTATGAATAATGTTGTAAAATTTATTACATCAAAGTCCGGTTAACATGTGTTTTTTTTTAAATAAAAATTAAATATACTTTTAAATAAAAATATGAAGTGGGTTACAATAAAAAAATAATAATGAATATATGTTTTAGTTAGTTTTAATTATCTTATTTAACTAATTTGATTAGTTGGTTTGGAAATGTGTTATCATTAAAGAGGGGGTGAATCAATAGTGATTGTGTTTCTTCTAAGATAATAATGAATATACATGTTTAGTTAGTTATAATTATCTCACTTAATCAATTCGATTAGTTGTGTTGGAAATGTGCTCACCACTAGGGGGGGGGGCGATAAATAGTAGTGATTGTGTTTCTTCTGAGAGGAGGGTGAATTAGTAGTGGCTGTGTTTCTTAACTTTGTATTTCTTTTTCAATTTACTGAAACATATTCACACATTATGTCATTAGTATATAAACCAACAAATCAAGTAACAACTATTATGATCATCACATGAAAACTATAGCATAATCAAAACAATCACATGCACAAAAGACACAAGAATCTCTCATGGAAAACTCCCCTCGAGGAAAAAACCACCATTTGTTATTTTTGTTGCTCGGTTGCAATTTCATTAATCAAACAAATATTTTACATAATCATAGTTGGCTATGTCCATCAAGGAAGTTTCTAATATGACATCGACTAAGTGAACACCCATACACTGGAGACCCCAATCCCCTATAAACCTCGCCTAACTGCCATTGGACTATGAGAATGCTACTTCATCTACTGAAGCTACCTAAACCCTTAGGCAAGGAATGTTCATCCCTTCTTCACCAAGCTATCTTGATTTGTTGATCAATAGGACTACATTTCACAATGTTTCAAACTGGACCCCTGCAGAAGAAAACAACAACTTCTTCTCTAATGATCTCAAAAATCAAGACACCAATCAATAAAACAATCTTAACTCTACAAATACAATGGTTGCAACTCAACACAAATCAATACAACTTCCACTCACAATCTCATTCCATCCATACACTCATAATCATCCACACACCACTCTCAAGACACATAGCCGGAATACATTAGTTGCATATAATCAACATGCAATCTGAAATATGCAACATAAGCATAAGATATTGCTACATTTATGTGAACAACTCTCTGCCCTTGCATACATAATTAAAGCAATCATAACCAAGGAGTTATGCTCTCCTCATATCCTCTGTCATTAAGCTCTCAAAATATGTTATAGAAACATGCCTAAAACACAAACATTAGCCTCTAAAATTCTTCTGCAACTAGGCACTCGACCTTTAAGCTCTATACACAATTCAACGCTGCAATATGAGCACTGAGTAACATCACAAATGGTAGAGGTGCTCCTCTATTTAAACACATTCTCTATCTTCTCCACTACTCACTTGATTAATGTGTTCACACCTCAGACACTTGATTCTCTAGTTGATTTAGTCAATAGAAGCTTCTCCATAAAATTACGATTAGTTTCCTTAGAATAAAATCGTTAAATAGTTGAGGAGCGCAAGGAATCTGGAGGAAATTTTCACTTACAGGCCCAATCGCTCCCTTAACACTATCCTACATGCTATTGGGATCCATAGTCGCTCCCATAGGTTGTTCTCTGTTATGAAACCAACTCACAAAAGGATAGAAAAGAGAGATAAACGCCTTCAAAATAAGCCTCTTCGAGGGGGAAACCTCCTTTACATTATAGAAATGAATAATTCTTGAATGATACAAATGACAAGACCTCCTTTATATATATAGGAGTCTAAGGGGTCATAATATAATCAAAGCTGACATAATAGTAATAATGTAAGGGAACAATAATAACAATAATGGGCCTCTATGGGGCACAATAATAACAATATGGGGACTACATGGGCACAACAATATAATAAGGGGGTTGCACTAATAACAATAAGGGGTTAAACTAGTAGTATGGGGACCTAACATGTCCCTCTCCTTCAAAAAGTGTTGTCCTCAACGCTTGAGTAATTATGGATGCTTCTGTCAGCGGGTAAGTTTTTCTACTTGATGAGATACTCTGAAATTGTTTGATTTTATAGTTGTCAGGTTCTTGTTTCTGTGACTGCTTCAGGTTTCAAAATAATTTTTCCTTCCTCGTCAAGTTCTGGCAATATTGTTTGAACTGGGATCTTCTCATTAGGTAAGGTTGCCATTTTTCAAATTCATGTAGTCTTGCCAACATTTCCTTCTCATAAATAGCTTTGTGTAAATACTTTCCTTTGATTAGACAACTTTTGAAAGCAATGGGTCTTTCTTCTTGCATTAAAACATCCCCAATTCCATTTCACAAGGCATCACATTCCAGAACAAAGGTTTTTGTGAAGTATGGCGTAGTTAAGACTAGTGCTTGGCACATTGCCTCTTTAAGATGTTCAAAGGCCTTTGTTGCTTCTGCAGTCCATGAAAATGCATCATTCTTCAATAATGTTGTTTTCGAAATGTCTTCAGTCTTCATTCTGATTTGATGATATCCTGAACAAAGATCCAACTTGGTGAAATAAATTAATCCATGCAATTCACCCAATAATTCATCAGTGACAGGAATGGGAAACGTATCTTTAATACTGAGCTTGTTGAGCTCCCTACAATCCGGACACATTCACCATGACCCATCCTTCTTGTGCACCAATACTACTAGAGCAGAGAAAGAACTTTGACTAGGTTGAATTGTACCAGCCTCTAACATTTCTGCAACCATACATTCAATTTCACTCTCTTGGGCATAGGGATATCTGCAAGGCTTGATGTTTGGAGGAACACTTCCTGGAATCAAATGAATAGCATTATCATGATCACGAATAGGTGGGAGGCCTTTGGGAGTCCCAAATACCTTGGAATGATTATCTAAAAAAAATTGGAGATCTGGAGAAATAGATGATTTCGATGTGGGAACCTTTAGTGAACATAATTGTGCAATTACACCCCATTATTCTTTCTTTAGAAGCTTTGTCATGCTGTTAGAGCTGATTATCTTTCTTGGTTTCCCTTCGATACCTCTTAAGTCAACTTCTTTTCCTTCCCAAAAAAAATTCAAGAAAATTTCTTGAAAATTAAAAGCTATCGTACCCAATGATTGTAGCCATTGGACTCCTAATACAACATCTGCACCACCCATTGGAATGGAAAGCATTGGACTATTCAAGACATATTCTCCCATGGATAGCTTGATATTATGGCACTTTCCAGAGAAATTTATGTTTCCTCCATTTGCAACCATTACTTGACACTCTAGTGTTGGATATAGGAAGAAATTCAATTCCTTGGCTATCTTACAATGAATAAAATTATGGTACTACCCAAATCAATAAACATTATTACATTTTTCTTCTTGATATGCCCTTCTATCTTGAGAGTTTCAGGAGTGGTAATTCCTGCCAATGCATTACAAGATATGGTCGGATTCATTTCTTATTTCTCTGGGGTTGGTTCCTGGTGTATATCCTCTTCTTTTGATGTTTCTTGATCCTTTTCTTCCTGATATTTCAGTGCTTGAACCATCTTATTCTTGATATGTCCTTCTATCTTGAGAGTTTGAGGAGTGGTAATTCCTGCCAATGCAGTACAAGATATGGTCGGATTCATTTTTTCTTTCTCTAAGGTTGGTTCTCGGTGTATATCCTCTTCTTTTGACATTTCTTGATCCTTTTCTTCCTCGTCTTCACAATCTATGTAAAATAATTTCTTCTTAACACACCTATGACCTTTAATGTATTTTCTATCACAATTGTAACAAAGCCCTTTTGCTCTTTCTTCTTCCAATTATTGTGATGTCAACCTTGTGGGTTGTGGAAGGCTAGGAGAAACAACACTTTCATTTTTATAGTTGTGAGTGGTAGACTTCCTTGTTGCCATAATTTTGCTTTCCACTTTTCTTGCCAACTTGTATGCCTGCTCCAATGAATCAAGTTCCCAAAGGCGAACCTGATGTTGCATGTTATCTTTTAAAGTCCCTATGAAGACATAAATCCTCTACTTCTCTGGAATATCATTTACCCTTATATTCAATTTTTGGAATTCCTCAATGTGCTATGCCATTGAACCCTTTTTTTTAGATTTATCAATTGGCTAAAGAAGTTGTTTCTCTTTGTCTCCTCATAATATGCTATCATTTCCTCCATGAAAATTGACCAGGTGACAAGTGCTTTACGAGAACAAATCTCTCTATACCATACAAATTGATTCGGTTCTAAATATAAAGATGCAATACATACATTTTGTAACAGTTGCACATCATGTAGATCAAAATATTTCTCCATCTGTAGTATCCAATTTACCGAATCCTTGCCATCAAACTTCCTCATATCGTTTTTGCTTGATTTTAGGAGCTCCATCTTGAAACTACTATAACTATGTAATTTCGAATCTCACATTTTTGAAATTGCGTCCTATGGTAGCTCTCTGAGTCCTCTTTCCAATTCCACCAATTTGATCGAAATTGGATTCTCCAAGAAAGAGTTATGCCCAATCTCCCAAGATGACTTGATTATATAATTTTTCAATAGAGTGAACTTGTATGAAGTACCATGTGTCACTGTCAGAGGGGATTCACTTAATGAACCTCTAATCTATCGCGTGCATTCATGACATATTAAAAAAAACCCTTAATTTGACTACATATTGGTAAATACACCTAAAAATCACATTATTTAATCCCCTACTAATATGAAACCAATATACCTTCCGAATTAAAAAAACCCCTACTTCCACTAGATATTGTAGGTATCCATTTCTTCATTAACATTTTTTATACCCTTTTATATTTTTTCATTAACTTTGAGCTCCATTTTTTAAACCTGCCAATATAAAAACCCTTTACCCCCTATATATCACCCTATATATTATGTCATTTTTTCCTCAATAAATATCACCCAATATGAACCCATGTGGTATGATATTTCTCCCCCAGTGAAGCCCCCGTGGTCACTGTTTAGATCTTTGGATCTCAAACTGAAATACTGAAAACTACAGGCTGTCCTCTTTCTATAACTTCTTACGAAATTTCAATGTGGTACTTGGAGAGAAAGTTATGACGATTTTCCCAAGGTCACATGTTTGGGATGTAATTCGGGAGCCTACAAAAACCCTAACTTCCTTAGACCATATCTCCTAAAATATAGTGAGACAAGATATGAAATTCATACCCAAGCTTCAGCAAGCTTTCAGCTCAAATGGGTTTTAATTTCCGAGTTTGAACCTTCGTAGAAACCAAGTTATAACAAACATGCCATGATGACTTGTTTGAGATGGAATTATGGAGCTTGCAAAAACCCTAACTTCCTTAGATCATATCTCCAACAATATAGCGATAAAAGCTCTGAAATTTGGACCCGAGGTTCATACTGATTTCGGGTCAAAAGGGTTTTTTTTTTTAACTTCTGAAACTTTGTATAGAAAAAGTTATAACAAAAATTCCACGATGACCTTTTTGGAGCAACGACACCCTAGAATCCAAAGCTCTGATACCAAATGTTATGAAACCAACTCACAAAAGGATAGAAAAGAGAGATAAATGCCTTCAAAATAAGCCTCTTAGAGGGCGCAACCTCCTTTACATTGCACAAATCAATAATTCTTGAATGATACAAATGACAAGACCTCCTTTCTGTATATAGGAGTCTAAGGGGTCATAATATAATCAAAGTTGACATCACAGTAATAATGTAAGGGCACAATAATAACAATAGTGCACTTCTATGGGGCACAATAATAACAATATGGGACACTGCAAAGTTGAATTGGTTCCAGGACGGAGCCATGGCTAGGGTATTTGGAATCGTGAATTGCATCGCCACTGCTCTACGAACCAATGATGGAAGCCAGGGATCAATGCGAAGCCCTTATGGGAAATTGACAATAGGGAGAGCTGAGTTTGTCAACATATCAGTGGTCTGGCCTGGCCTCGAACCAGAAAATGAACTCTTTGTTGTGAATCTTTTCTCACTCAGGCCTGGGGAGTGCTCTCTCCCCTTGAATCGAGGCGATTTTTATTGTGGGGTGCATGGATCTATCATACCGGGACATGAAACGAGCGATAAACCCTAGCATGAACTAGATCTAATGGATGAGAATGAATGGTTATGGGCCGCATAGTTTGCTACGTCCCTGTTTTCCCTTCAACAGACGAGGGTTTATCCCATCAACTAGAAGACAAGAATCATTACAAGGGAGGCAAGATCATAGGTAGGAAGCAGAGACCGGTGGGAGCGTGCGGGATTAGGAAAAAGAAATTTAGTTCTGCCACGCCTGGAAAATGCAGGGGAACATGATCTCCTTGTGGTCCTCGTTCCTTGTTATACCCTAATGCCGAGGTATCAAAGCGAATCCCATGCAGTCTCACAAGTGAAGATGAAGCTCTGGAAATTTTTTCTTGGGTTTCCTGGCAAGTAGAGATCTGCAAACACTGTCTCCATCGTAAACGCCGAAAAGGGTTATTGGCCCGAGAGCAGTCAGAATGTTGATTCTAGACCTATACAAGGCAATATATGTGTGGCTACAGAGGTCAATCCATAGCAGTTGCAAGGTACATTTCATAAACTAGAGCTCTCAGATCCTATAGCTACAGTGGCCCAAACAACAGATGGATCCTGCCAAAAAACAACATCACCCACCAAGGACTCCAGACAAGAACTGATACAAACATTTATCAGAACCTTGTCAGGAAAAATGATGTGCAAGTGAACCTGGGCAAGGAAGTTGATAGAAGATATAAAGTATGAAATACAAGCATCCACAGGCATATCAATAAACATGCAAAGTTTGATATATGCAGGACAAATCTTACAGGATCAATGTACAATGCAGGACTATGGAATTGAACCAGACTCAACCATCATCCTAAACTCAAGGCTGAGAGGTGGAAGCTTTGGATCTAGCTCAAAAGGCACAACTTCTTTCAAAGATGTCGTCAAAGGGAAGGGGGAAACCACCAATAAGCTAGCACCAACACAAGAACTACTTGGACCCTATATTGTGGAGCAAAGATCGCAGACTCCAGTACTGACAATTGCTTTACTTGAGGTAAACAATTTTTATACTGATTTCTCTTCAAGGGTTGTCATATGCAGATTTAATGGCTTTTGGCCCAAATCAAATGCATTACAACAATGGATCTACTCCACCTGGACAACAAATTGTGATATCTATTTATGCTCCAAAGGTTTTTTTATCGCCAATTTTGACATGGTTAAGGAAAAAGAATATGTTCTCCATGAGGGGCCATGGTTCTGGGGCAATGCAGGAATCTTCATGACCCCCTAGTTTCCGGGTTTTGACCCCACCACTACGGTAGTGTCTAAAATTTCAGTATGGGTCAGGCTTCACAACCTCCTGCTACACTTCTAGCTACCCAAATTTTTTGAAGTAATGGGGAATGTGATAGGAAAATACCTCAAGCAAGACATGGAAAGAATATCTAGAGGCATACATACTTTTTCTAGAATTTGTGTTGAGGTAGATCTTAGTGAAGGGTACCTGATAACATAATTTTGATCCATAATAACTCACAGTGGAAATAACCACTTGATTATGAGCACACGACTTTCAAGTGTCGTGGATGTCACCAAACATGTCACCTTCTTAGTAACTACCCACAAGCCAAAAAAGAAACCAGAAGAAACAAGAAACACGCACAAAAAACAAGAGGCTGGCAATGCATAGTGGAACAACTGGATATAGAAGAGGATGAGGAGGCAAATATCCCTCCACTAGATCCTGATGATGTTCCTATTAAGGAAGAAGTCACAACAACCATCCCCATAGCAAAAAATAAGACACACAATTCGCTAGGAACTGAGAGATTAGTAGCACAGGATCTGATGGACTCTTTGCCGGAGAAAATACCAGATACAGAGGATATTGGTGGAGCCAAAAGACAACATTCTCCAGATCACTCTGATTCAGACAAGGACAATCCTCACCCTGTGGAGGACACTTCTCTCATACTTTTTTCGTCCTCACAGACTCTTGGGAAGTGGCGAAAGGTTGAGAAGAAAAAGGGGAGAAAAACATAATTTCCTCCCCATATGTACATTATTTCTTCCCATGCTTTCTTTATGGGTTTTTTTCTTGACATCAATCTTTTGATTTGATATATGCATATGTGCCTCAACATCTACGAGCTGGGGACAGGGGTTGTTTTCCTCGATAGGAGGAGTCCCATGCTTCATATCACTGGTTATATTTTCCTTCATGTTTTTTGGGCATGACTGACAGTCACATCTTGTGGAGCTCTATGATTTTCAAATCATACAACAAAATGAATGCTTAGGCATATATTATGTAACTTTTTATTTTGGTTATAAAACGTTTGATTTTTTCTTTGGAAAAAAAATAATAACAATATGGGGACTACATGGGCACAAAAATATAATAAGTTGGTTCACTAATAACAATAAGAGGTTTAAGTAGTAGTATAGGGACCTAACATTCTCCATCCGACTTCTGCCTAAAACCGCTCCCATAGGCCTCTGTGCATGCGACTGGGGTAGAGGATGGTCAAAGTGAACCTTCTTTAGCGATGAATGTGCCCAATATTTTTCCACTACTAAATCACCTATTATAGGACCTTAGGAAGCCAATGCAGCCTTTGCAATAGTCTAGTAAACCACTAATCCATCTCTATCATCAACACAAGTCAAACTAGGCTGACTTGAATGACATCAATCAATTGTACTAGCATGTAGGCCATCAAACAGCTTCACAATTTCTCCAACACCTGCATTAACATCATCTGAAACCACTAGTGTAAGGTTTGCAAGAAATACACAAGCCAAGTGTGAAACCAATGGATAAACCATGCTTGCAACCAATGCAAAATCCAAGTGTCTCTACCTCACATGCGATCAACAGCCAACAATCACTACAATCATGCAACATAAGAAACCATATAAACCAATGCATATCATCTCCAACACAAGCAACATAAGCAACCATATATCATCTCCAGCACAAATCCAGGTTGACATCAATGCCAACCATCAATCAATGCAACATAACCATCAGCCACTGCAACACTCATCGACTTCACCTCATCACAACATCAATGCAGCCTCCAACACCATGCTATTAGGTTGATATCAATGCCAACAATATCCCCCTTTGGCATTGATGTCAACCCTAATTGGATCAACCAAAGCAACCTCATTCACTCCCCCTTTGACATCAATGGAAAAGGTCACAAATCAAGCTATCAATACTCACTGAAATGCCAAGGAAAAGAAACATGATTCAAGGAGAAACCACTTTCACTCCATAACATGAAAGTAACATCAAGACAAACATATACTAGCAGCAAAAACATCCTCCTAGGTAGCAGCATAATCATCTGTAGCAACACATCATATGCACCAACAACAACACTCGACTCAACAACAACATAAGAAACAGTAACAATATACCATGCACAACATTACTCTCTCCATAATCATCACCAACAACATACCCATCAGTGGCCACACATTGAATAATAGAACAATGCCTCTAAGCAGTAGCAATATATATTGATCTCATTAAAACATAACAACACTAACCATGCTCACTCAAGCATTACATATCATCCATATGATCAACAAAAACATGTAAAACATGCTCCCCCTTAGCATTATAACATCAAACAACAATAGCACAATAAGAGCATAGTGTGGCCAACAACATATCATGAACAAGATGATGTGGTCATCAACAATCTCGCGTTCAATATGCTCCTCTTGAAAATGTACAAGATGCTACAAAAATCTCACCAAGTTGCTACAACAATCATTTCCTCCATGCCACATGAAATAGGCTAGAGAACCAAGGACTATGACCCAAAAATATTTGCAACGAAAATACAAGGCTTCATAGGCCTATTACATGGCTATAAGAATGATAGAATGTGACTATACAAGGCTGAAATATGACTCCTCTCTCATGTATGAAATACACACACATGACCCAACCATGACTCATAAGAAGGATGTGACAATACATAGCTACCCAAGGACTCCAAGAGCTCATATGAGACAAAAATACATGACATCAAATAGCCCAAACATGGCTATAATGATACTCATCACACACTCTTGACATGACCCAAGACTCTCTCTTGACTCTTTCTCAAACACAACTCCATAAGAATGATTACATGGCTATGGTATAGATAGTACACAACTTTTATGAAACATTATGAACAAATACAGCTCTCATCAATGCCTTTTAGACATCAAGACCACAAATTTACAATGAGAGAATGAGGAACTAAAATGAATCTTCATTTCAATCTTTCACCAAATCTTCTAATGGATGAATGATATCAATAACCCAAAAAATCTTCAACATTTCATCCATGTGTCAAGGAAACAACAACAAAAGTAAAATATACCATGTAAGCTCTTGGTAGCAACAATTAACATGTAAAATATTCTCCCACTACAAAGCATGTGATCCTCATATAGGAAATATACTCCATGACAAAGCAATAATGAGACGATGAGCAGCATATATTTGATCTTCAATCACTTAGGCAATGATAGAAGATTTCATAAACAACAACAATATGTGTGCTCATAGAAAGATAAAACAACAAGCAGCAATATATCCTCACTATATGTAACTCATGATCTCTTTAACCAAACCATCAATTGGAGCTAGTAGCAGCATGTGAATGAGCATGAAGATAAAGCGGTGACATAACATCATAGCGCAACAACATAACTGTTCAGTAAATTTAGTATGTCCTAAATTGCTACATTAATTATCAATCCGTGAGTCGTAAACTGATGAAGTGTGGCGCACTATATGTGCAAGACAACCTCTTTCTTACTTTTTATTATTTTCAATTTTATTTTGTTTTGGGGTTTTGTCTTTGTTTGTTTCCTAATGCAAATGGAAATCCTATTCCTAAGTTTTAAGAATACTTTAGAGGGCAAGTATGGATATAGATTTAAGACAAGGTTTTATGTCCCTTATGATAACTTCCAAAACTTAGCACTTCAAAAGATCTGAAAACATGCTAGTGATAAAATTAGTACTTGAACAGGAATGTAAATGTGCAGCGACTTAAGTCAAACAAAAGATGAAATATTGATCATGAAATCACTGTCTCTACTGCCCATCTACACATAGAAATAAAATCTAAACTATTGCACTCAAACAAACCAAAAATTGCAGATTAATGAAAGTAAGATCAATTTACTTCACTTATAATCTGATAGCTCGCCAAGTAGCTTTTCGGGGTTAAGACATGGCTCCAGAGATAATGTCAAATAACATGAAGAATTGATATCTAAATTACCTACTTGCGGATTAATGAAAGTAAAATCAAATCACTTCACTTATAATCTGATAGCTCGCCAAGTATGTTTTCGGGGTTAAGCCATGGCTCCAGAGATAACGTCAAATAACATGAAGAACTTGATATCTAAACTACCTACTTGCAGAATGAAAGTAAAATCAAATCAATTCACTTATAATCCGATAGCTCGCCAAGTAGCTTTTTGGGGTAAAGCCATGGATCTGGAGATAACGTCAAATAACATGAAGAATTTGATATCTAAACTAGCTAACAACAACAAATAAATAAGACTAAAATCAAAGCATAACTGAAATTGAAAAGATTAAAAACAAAGTTCAGCAGAGAGGCCAATCTCATGTCACTATTTGATGCAAAAAATTATATGAAAAAGCTTGAGCATGACCTATCCTGAAACACACTGATCAGTGTTAGCAAAAGTATGCAATGCTGGAAAATCATGTACAGGAATGAAAGATTAACACCATAAATGAATTATGAAACATATACAGTTAAACAAGATATGAAATATATACAATGGAAATAAGAAAACGATGCATGGAAACTTTATAGAAATGAAGAAACAAAACCTCAGCCAGCATGGGCCCTCTGCACGACCTTTGTTTAATACATTATCAACCCAAAATTACGCTCAAACAGTCATAAGAAATAGAGTCTTTATATTGCAAAACAGAGGAAATGTCTTCTCGTTACAACTGCAGGACTAATGCTACAACAACAGTATAAAAACTAACAGCAAGACTAACTATTTGCGTTTGCAAACGCATTATTTATAGAGGAAATTGTATAACTATTTCTCCGTGAGGAATCTTTAGCAGAGGACATATAAAAAGACAGAACCTGTGAGCTTAGCGTCTTGGTTGCCATGATCATTCAATCTACAAAAGGTGGATGTTGGATTTGCGTTGTGGAGACGGTCTGCAGCTGTAAAGAGGGATCCACGGATCTAGGAATGGTCTCGGACCTTTCACGTGCTGAAAATAGAGACCTATTTGTTGTAGGACTCCTTGTTTGACTGTCCTTTGACCAAGGCTTTCCTTTACGAATTCAACTGAACAGATAGGACCTTGTCCATGTCCAGATCATTCTTGAACTGCCCACGTGCCTCGTTTTACTTGCCTTCACCTGTAACCTATAGATCAATAAAAATAGCTGCAGAATCGTGAGTCAGTTGCGGAAAGTGGCTACATTCCACAACTGATGAGTAAAATCTAAGTCAAACAGCAAACACAAAAATATAGTTAGAAAACCACTTAAATTCACTCCTAGAATCAATATGTAATGATCTTTGATAGCTTATGAGGCATTGTTGTGGGAAAAAGGTCTAGGAAAGTATGTAGAAGAGAGGTAGTTTTAGGGCTCAACATACCCCCACTGTGAAGGTGTTGCATGTTCTCATGCAACCAAAATTGTGACCATCCTCCCTTCAGTTCATTTGTTCTCAGACCTCTACTAATACATCTAGCCTTCTTTTCTTCTTCCTTGGTATCACTGTCATCCTGGGCTTCCTCATTAGGCACCTGTATTTGAGGTTGATAAGGGCTCTGCTCAACCTCCTACTCTTTTTCTTCAATTTCCTATTTTTGTTCTACCACAATCCAAGATGCAACATGGTGTTTTCATGGATAATTTTATCCAACCTGCTCTGTTCTTTCAATGTTTCATTTTCCCTTTTTATATGTCTATTAAGGACTTATAGTTCAAAAACTTCCTATTTTAGTGATTGGATTAAAACTTCCTGGGTTGTATTAGGCTGAGTAGATGAAGTGCCTTGGTCTATTGCAATTTTCTCCAATGATTCAATAAAATCATACATTTCTTGCTGAGTTGGATCTATTTCAGGTGTAGCCTCTCTTGGACTGATCTCAAAATTTGGTTGAAAAAAAGGAGAATGCTATGGGCTATGGTCAGGAGGGATTGCTGGTGATTGTTTTGGTGTTTCCCCCCCTAATTCTATGAATTGGGCCCCTTTAGTTTGCACTTTCTTCAATTTAACTTTAATTCTGGAGCTCCTCCTTAGATTTTGTGAGTTGGTGTCTCCTTTCTCTACACTTTGTTTTTCTTTCCCTTTTTCCTTTGCTTTAGTTGATTGTTCTGTAAGGTGGATTAGTCTTTCAAAAAGTATCCGCTCCTCTTCTGAGGAAGGTTCTGGGGTTTGATAGACAACTTTAACATTTCTTTTCCCCTTTAGTTTCACTTGCTTCCTAACCTCAGTCAAAGTTTCAAACAACCTTTCTTCCTTACTAGTTTCTTTAGCTATGATAGTAGGAGTATCCTGAATGTTTACACTTGTTTTTCTTCTCCTACTTTTCCTTGCTGAGCTACCTTCAGGTGTTTCAGGTGGGTCTTGAAAGAAGTTTCTAATCAAGAACTATTCCCAAGTGTCCTTTCTTTCCTTCAATTGTTTTTCAATCAGAATTTTAACAAGGCCATGATGGTAAAGGTGAGGCTCTACGTCATCCAGATTCTTTTGTATAGTTGTGGACATCTTTTTTAGGCTACTCAATAGGAAATAAGGCAAATTGATGATTTGATTTTACTTTCATTCTACAAGTAGATAGTTTAGATATCAAGTTCTTCATGTTATTTGACGTTATCTCCGGAGCCATGGCTTAACCACGAAAAGCTACTTGGCGAGCTATCGAATTATAAGTGAAGTGATTTGATTTTACTTTCATTAATCTGCAAGTAGGTAATTCAGATATCAATTCTTCATGTTATTTGATGTTATCTCCGGAGCCATGACTTAACCCCGAAAAGCTACTTGGCGAGCTATCGGATTATAAGTGAAGTAAATTGATCTTACTTTCATTAGTCTACAAATTTTGGTTTGTTTGATGGTAAAGGTGAGGCTCTACGTCATCCAAATTCTTTTGTACAATTGTGGACATCTTTTTCAGGCTACTCAACAGGAAATAAGGAAAATTGATGGTTTGATTTTCAAGAAAATTCATTAGTAACCTAATGTGGTACATGTACATGGACCCAAACCTTCCTTCACACGTAATAAACTTCTGAATTATCAATAATAAACTAGTCCACTTTTCCTCTAGAGCAGAAACATGGATTCCATGTTTGAAAACGGTTATATCCATACCCAGGTTACGCAAAATAATCCTCCAGGCCCTCTCATCAAAGTCTTTGTTTTTGAACCATTGTTCTCCCTCCTGTGGAAGCTTCGTTGTTGCTGCAATGGATGCCTCTGTGACTGAAAATTTGAGATCTCCAACCTCAACTTCCACACCATTAAAAGACCTTTGTGACTTCTTATTGTGACCTCTGAATTTCTAGATAAATTGCAGCCACCATGCCTTCCTTAATATGCTTTTTAACTATGGATAACCCTCCATGAATTTAGGCCTGTCTGGCTCTATTCTTACCAAAAGGCCCATTCCTTCCTCTTAATTTGAAAATACCTCTGTAAGTGATGGATTGATGGAGGTGGAATGGTTGTGTGAGCGGAATATGGAGGAGGATCAGTAGTTACAAAAACGGAAAGAATACAGAGTATGTAATGAAAATGAGTTCACGGAGCAGAGCCTTGTATAAACAGACCAGTACTGCCAATCGTAAACTCAATGGGCGGGTATGGAAATAGAGTGAGTCTTGGCAGAATTTTGAATTAAAGGTTGCGGAGTGGACGTTAGCGAATTCATAAATGACTGGGTAGTTGTGCAGCAGAGGAAAGCTGTGGTCAAATAGGATTACTTCTTCATAATTAACCGATTCAGCAGGTGGAATGCAGACGTACAATTAAATATGAGTTGAATTCAGAAGCGGATCATGAGGTCGTTGGAAATTGATGTGGAGTTCATGGTGGAGTTATGCAAAGGTCATGGAGGAGTTATGGAAGCTATCAATTCGAATCATTAGACATAATGGAGTCGGTGGTTTTACAATTATACAAATTATGTGTTTTAAAATGCTATTTGAAATTAATTTTGCTCATACCTTAGAATCTTACCACTTTCGTTCGCTGACCTTTGATTGGCTACTTCTTGTTGGTGCTTTAGGTGCTAATATCTTCAAAATATCTTCCTCTTCCATACCTGCATTTGGTTTTCATCATTATTTGGTTAACATCTGATTGTCACTGCAGAGTAACAGAGTATTCGCTACGGAATCAACAATTAGTTGCGGAATCAATATTCAGCTGCGGAATTAGAATTTGGCTGTGGAAACTGACACAGTGAGCATATGACTTGGTGAAGTGAATGGAGATGGATGTAAATGAATGATGACTGAATAAATGATATATGAAAACTGAACATGAAAGGACTTTTATTGGCGAAATGTGATGGTGAAATGGAATGAAATGAAGTGAAGTGAAATGACATGAAATGGAACAATTATGAATGAAATGAGAGGGATTTTTTTTTGGAAAATATAGGACGTCAGAAGTTTCTGATTTTTGCCCTATATTTTCTGTATAAGATTGCCAATCAGTGATTGGTTTTCAGGCTTATACAATTTTTTTTTTTTAAGAGACAGTGAAAAGAACAAAGACTAGGCTGGTGGAGAAGAAGGATTCTTCTTCACCAATCTTATTGCAGAATAATCTTGAAATACTTTGACAAATTCCTCCTTTGAGAGTGGCTTATGATAGATATTCAATCTATGACCATTCACAACGAGAGGAGTTTGATATTCATCAACGGTTTTGATTCTTACCGCTCCATTACTAAAAACTTTGTCAATCTCATATGGCCCAAGCCAATGAGTCTGAAATTTACCTTTGAAATCCTTGAACTTGGAATCAAATAGCAATGCCCAATCTCCTTCTTAAAACTTTTTCTCCTTGATGTATTTGTCATGCCACTTAGCTCTTTTGTATTGAACTAGATCAGTTCTTAGGATTGCTTCTTGTCTGATCTCATCTAGTTCATTCAACTGCTCCATTCTATGCTTTTGAGCTTTTGATAGATGCATTCCCAATTGAACTGCCATCTTGAAGTTCCTAACTTGGAACTCAATGGGGAGCATAACTTCTTTCCCATAAACAAGTTCATAGGGAGAATGTCCTGTTGTGTTCCTCCATGTAGTTCTGTAGGCCCATAAGGCTTCAGGAAGCCTTTCTGCCCGATCTCTTCTATCTAGATGAACAGTCTTGGTAATGATGCCTTCAATTACTTTGTTTGTGGACTCTACTTGATCATTTGCTTGCGAATGGTAAGGAGTAGATTTTTTGTGCTTGACCTTGTACTCTTCCATCAGCTTCTCCACTAGTTTGGATGTGAATTGACCTCCCTGATCTGTCACAATTTCTCTTGGAACACCAAAGCGGGTAAAAATATCCTCATAAAGAAAACTAACAACTGAATGCTCAGTAGTGGAAAATAATGCTTTGGCTTCTACCCATTTAGTGACATAATCAGTACATACCAATATATATTTTTTCTGTTTAGATGGTGGATTAATAGGTCCAATAAAGTCTAAAGCCCATTTTTCAAAGGGTTCAATGAGTACATGTGGTTGTAATGGCATCTCATTTGAGAGGGTAGGTTTCCCTACTCTTTGGCAGCAGTCACATCTTTTGACATATTGTTTTGCATCTTTGAAGAGGGATGACCAATAATATCCTAAAGAAAGGATTTTATAGGTTGTCCTTTTGTCAGCAAAGTGTCCACCGCACGGTTCATCATGACATGCTTTGAGAATATCAGGCATTTCATCTTCCTCGGCACATCTTCTAATCACAAGATCTGGCCCTGTTTTAAATAATTCGTTAGAAATCCATGAATATTTTGAACTCTCTTGAATAATCTTTCTTCTTTCACAAGGAAATAAATGTGGGGGTAGTTTCCCTGTAACCAAATAATTAGCTATATCTGCATGCCAAGGAGTCTTAGTAGTTACTACAAATAAATATTCATCAGGGTACTTGTCCTCTACAGGGGAATCTTCTTTAATATTCTGAATCCTAGACAAGAAATCAACTACTATGTTTTGTTTCCCTGGTCTATCTAACACAGTAATATTGAATCCCTGTAAAAGTAGGAACCACCTTGTAACTTTGCCATTAGTAATGGGTTTTTTCATTAGATATCTAATTGCAAAATGATCAATATGAATAAAAGTTTCATAGCATGTTATATAATGTCTGAACTTATTGATTGCATGAACAACAACTAAGAACTCTTTTTCAGTCACAGTATAATTCAACCCAGTGGGAGTTAAATTTTTACTGGTATAGTAAATGGCATAAGGAACTAAATCTTTTTGTCCCAACATAGCCCCTAGAGCTATATCTGAAGCATCTGTAGAAATATGGAAAGGAAGTTTCCAATTTGGTCCTCTCAAGATAGGCGCTTCAGATATTCTTGTTTTCAAAGCTTCAAATGCTTATTGGAAATTAGGTTTCCATTTGAATTCACAGTCTTTTGTAAGTAGTTTAAAGAGTGGAGATGCTATTCTGGTGAAGTTTTCTATAAATCTTCTATAATATCCAGTAAATCCCAGAAAACTTTTGACATCTTTTTGAAAATTTGGAATAGGTAACTTAGAGATGACTTCAACTTTTGATTTATCAACTTTAATCCCATCCCCTAAAATATGATGTCCTAAAACAATACCTTCAGTAAACATCATAAAGAATTTTTCTTGGCTTAATGAAAGGTTTGTTTCTTTACATCTTATAAGGATTTTTTCGAAAATTTCTAATGCCTCTTCAAATGAATTACCATAAACTGTAAAAGCATCCATATATACCTCTACACAATCATGGATTAGATAAGAAAAAATTCCTAGTACTGCTCTTTGGAATGTTGCGGTTGCATTACATAAACTAAAAGGAAGGACTCGATAAGCAAAATTTCCCCATGGACAGGTAAATGTGGTCTTATCCTGATCCTCAAGCGCTACTTGAATTTGATTATAACCACTAAAACCATCCAGAAATGAAAAGTAATTTTTTCTGCTAATGTATCTAATACTTGATCGATAAAGGGCAAAGGAAAGTGATCCTTCAAAGTTTCTTTATTCAATTCCCTATAATCAATGCACACCCTCCATTTACCATTCTTTTTGGGTACTATAACCAAGGGCGAAACCCATTGGCTATCTGAAATTGGGTAAATGAAGTTTACATTGAGCAATTTTTGGAGCTCTTCTTTCACAATCTCCCTAAGATTTGGATTCATACTTCTCTGAGGTTGTCTAATTGGTCTACTGTTTTCCTCGATATAGATATGATGGATGCAATTCTTAGGGTCAATACCTTTCATATCAGTATACTCCCATGCAAATGCAGTAGAATGTTTTGCAAGATTTTGGTTAGCTCTTCATGTTGTAACTTTTCCAAATTTTTGTTGATATTAAATGTTTTACCTGGAAAAATTTCAACTGTAGAACTACCAAACTCTTCCATAGAGTAAAGAGACATTTGCCTTGATGAAAAATATTCAATATTAGAATCTAACTGAAATTGTGCGTGGTCATATTCTAAGGATGCTTTAAAATTTTCTAATGTGTTCAAAATTTGTCTATCTTCACTAACTTTAGAGATAGTAAAGAGAGGTTGTATAATATCTTCATCATTGACCCATTCATTTTCTCTTGCTTCTGTAATTTCTTTTGTTGGAGGATACAAATTGAATTTCTTTGTTGAACTACCATCAGAAATGTACATATCCCTAGATCTACAATGTAGGAATTTACAGGGTAAGTTCCTCAGACAGAACACCAGAAGGACTCCGCTCACAAACAGATCACAGATCAATACACCAGTATTTTGACGTGGTTAAAACCCTCAGAGAGGGAAACAGTCCACGGCCTGCGCCAACGTGGCTACTACAGGCAATTTATTAATAAAAGAATGAAAATTTACATAAGCTTCTCTCATGCACGGTTAACCTACAAATGACCCTCCATGCGCTTTAAATAGAATTCATGGACCAATCGGGTGTCAAGCCACGGATCAAGTGTCGATAATACCGAGGAGAGAATGAACCGTCGGATCACTACATATCGTGACTGTCGGGTTGTAAGTTACAAATGTACATGTTAAAGAAACACACTTTACCTAACTCTATACTAGGCCAAGTTATACTTAACTATTCCTACGTGTCGGAATATCCTAACATTTTATACGGAATCATCCAGAAATACTCAAGCATTGAGGACAACACTTTTTGAAGGAGAGGGGCATGTTAGGTCTCTATACTACTAGTGTAACCCCTTATTGTTATTAGTGCAACCCCCTTATTATATTGTTGCACCCATGTAGTCCCCATATTGTTATTATTTTGCCCCATAGAAGCCCACTATTATTATTGTTGTGCCCTTACATTATTATTGTTATGTCAAATTTGATTATATTATGACCCCTTAGACTCCTATATATAGAAAGGAGGCCTTGTCATTTGTATCATCCAAGAATTGTTCATTTTTGTAATGTAAAGGAGGTTTCCTCCTTGAAGAGGCTTATTTTGAAGTCGTTTATCTATATTTTCTATCTTTTGTGAGTTGGTTTCATAACAATGTCCTTAGCTTAAGAAGGACAATAACAAGAATGATAGAGAAGAAGTCCATTTCACTGAAGAAGTGGAGGAAGCTGAAAGAAGGAAGTCCAAGGAAGTAAAAGCATTAGAAGTAAGAGCTCGTGACATCACCATAGGAAACACTAAATATGTTAGATAGACAGCTATGAAGGATATAACTCTTGAGAACCTCATTAGAAACTTAAGAAAGGGAATAAGTCATCTAGGACAAGTATCATGATACATCAATTCAAAAGGAAACATCTGTTGGATAGGGATATGAAAGATACTCAAGGTTCTCTTATGGAATCCTCATCGGAGATTCACCGATCTAGAGTGGAAGAAAGTGTTTCATCAGGAACTCCAACTTGTGGAATTCATAGGATGATGGTATGATGACATAAGAGATGAAGAAAATCAAGGGGTTGAAGTTCTTTTCAATCAAGGAAGTTGCTGAAAGAATCATAGATGACCTAAACGTAAATGAGGTATGTATGCTTGTATTCAATATTACAAATTCATGTTGTATGGTTACAGGTAACATGGATCACTGCTTGATATTGAGAAGCTTGATCAAAGGAAAGAAATCTTTTCGAATGAAAGGCTTCCAAAAGGCATGGGTCACACTAGGTGAAATAAACATAATATGTCATCATATGAAGTATGAGGTGGTTGACTACAATTGAGGAAATTTGAATGGAAGCTCCTGGGAATGAAATGTGTGAAGAAACGAAGGAAGAGATCGTGATATATGCAACCATGGTAAAGGAAGTCAACATCCGAAAAACCAAGAATATTTGACTAGGAAATCCATCAGAAGGATGTGAAGACTCTGATGGAAGTTGGAAAAAGATAAAGACCATTGACATTGAACATCTATGGGAGACATGTCAATATGCATGCAGGATGTTGATACTTACAGGAAGATGTCATGGTTAAAGATCATGAACTGAAATGGAGCATATTAGTAATGTTGTGCTAATTCCTCATTCAGAATAAAACCCAAGGTCCTTATCATTTGCTTATCAAGTGCTTAAGGATTCACCATTTTTTCTTAATTAACTAATTCCCATGAGAGTTTCTTATGTAAATGCTATAAACAATTTAACATAAAACATATGTTGAGAAGCTGAAAAATAACAACAAAGAACAACAAAATACAACACACAACACAAAGATTTGATGGGGAGTTCACCCCTCGTGGGCTATGTCTCCTTAGTCTAGCTTCTAATGCTTGGGCCTCTCTATTATGCTCAAAACTACAACAAAAGTGTGTTTACAGTGCTCAAATGCCTCTGAAACCTATCTTAATGAGTTTAGAATAGCCAAAACCGCTAGAATTTACTCTTTTTTGCACCTAGTTTGGATATGAACTGAAGAATTTATGAGCTCTCCCAGTTTTCCCACAATTTGCTCAAAAAATTCCCCTTTTTCGGCCACTAACTGTCAAATTCAACCTGAAATTTGCCAAATTTGCCACATTTCGACCACCGAAGCCATACTTCCTAGCGGATTCGAAAATCGCAATCGCAGTCGGCATTGGTGGAGAGACGGACGAAATAACTCCTTTCAAAAACTGCAGTCATCGATTGCCAATCATCAGTGGAACACATTGCAATAGGCTATTGGTAGAGAAATGGGCGCACATAATACACCACACTTTTGAAACTGAAATGAGAAACTTGCGATGGTAGACTTAATGATTTATGCACCACGGTTCATAGCAATTTCGTGTCTGGTATATATCGGCATTTCGCTATCGGCATGTGTAGGGTGTTTCTTAACAAGACTTCCTATTGCAATGCGAGCGATGCGATATTGCATATCACATCTCGACGAGATAGGGGGATGATTTTTAACAAAAAACTTATGATGATGTGATGCGACAGGCCGATTTGCGGCACCAGTGACAGAGTGACACTTGGCCCCTCCCAATTGGTCGAAGAGACCTGAACTTGCTGACTGTGCACTTATTTTGCCTATTTAAAAAACTGATCAGAACTCATGTTTTGGAGCATCTAAACTCCATTTTCGATGAAATGAATTGCGTTGGATTTAAATCACTAAGGTCTATTCAACCATATAGTTTCCATTCCATTATATGAACTTTGATTTTTGAGCATAAACTAGAGCACCTGATCACTCCTCCCCACTGGAAGATTTTGGACTCCAAAAGATTATATTCAGTTATTGAATAGATGAGGGTATTGTTCCCTCACCTTCCCCTCTTCAATCCATTTGTCCTTTGATGGATTTGTAACTCTGAGACCCACTCAAATATAATCAACATTTCCCCTCTTTAATGACCTCGTTCTTCTATCAAGTATGGTGTCTTGCTAAAGCTCATCAAGAAATTCTGGAGAAAAATCTTCAATTGATGGAATATGTACACTTTCTCCTTGATCTTCAATCAAAGGAGGCTCATACAATCTCAAATTTTCAACATTAACAACATAATAAATTTGCAAATATGAAGGCAAATCAAGCTTGAAAGCATTATTACCAATCTTTTCCAGAATTTTAAATGGACCATAACGGATTGGTTTCAACTTTTTACCTTCACCTTGAAGCCTTTCCTTGCTAATGTAAAGCCAAACTTCATCACCTACTTGAAATTGATGATCCACGCGATGCTTATCATGCCTTTCCTTATACTTGCCTTGACACTTTTCTAGTTGTTCTTGAACTGTTTGGTGAATCAACTAAATTTGCTCAATGAATTTATTTTCTCTATCTATGTCGATATGTCCATCTACAACTACATCTTTATCAAAGATGAAATCCAAAGGCGAATTAGGGAAATAACCAAGACATGCCTCAAAAGGCGAAGTTAGAGTAGAAGAGTGTTTTTGCTCAATTGTAAGCATGTTGAATATAATGCAACTATTCATCCCACAACTTAGGATGTTTGCTGCAATATCCTCTTAGAAAATGAATAACTGTCCTATTAACCACTTCAGTTTGACCATCTATTTGTGGATGGAAGGTTGCACTTTTCTTCAACTTGGTGTCCATCAAGTTCCATAAATTTGACCAAAAATTCCCAACAAATCGGGAATCACAATCACTTACAATAGAAGTAATCCAAAATGAACCCATACATTTTGAAAGAAAATTTGAGCTATTTTTTCAACTGTAATTTGTTTTTTACAAGGCATTAATATGCACATATTTATGAACCTATCGATAACTACGTACAAATAATCACAACCTTTTCTTGATAAAGGAAGAGCTCCTACAAAATCCATAGAAACACTCTCCCATGGATGTGAAGGCACTGGAAGTGGTGTGTACAATCCTAGTTTCCTAATACTAGGCTTACTGATTGTACACAATGAACAACCTATGATAAAACATGACACACTTTCAAGCATACGAGGCCAGTAAAAATACCTCCGAATATTTGCCATTGTTTTACTTACACCGAATTGTCCAGCAATAAGAGAAGTGTGAGTTTCCCTTGTGACATTTACTCTCTCTCCTTGTGGAACACAAAGGTTTCCCAAATGATACAACAGGTTATCATGTACATGGTAGTCTAATTCCTCAACTTGGTGGCCTTGACTAAAGTTTGAATATACCTCTTGAAAGTCATCATCATGTGCATATTGTTCAACATAACTTTAAGGAAAAACAGAGTGATTCGTGAGTAAAATGGCTACATTAACAACCGGTCTAGAAAGCATATCAACAACTCTATTATAAATACCTTTCTTGCACCTAATTACCAAGTGGAATTTCTATAAGAATCCCATCCAATGAAATTGTTGTGATTGCTGCAATTTTGTTTGAGATTGCAGATATTGCAAAGGTTGATGATCGGTGTGAATAATGGTTTCTTTTCCCATTAAGTAATGCTTTCATTTCTTCACACTTTTCACCAATGTGTAAAGCTCTTTAACATATGTAGGATAGTTAATAACAACACCATTAAAAATCTCAGAATGAAATGAAATGGTCTTACCATGCTGTAAAAGAACTGCAACATGGAGTAGTCACTTGCATCAGTTTGTATTTCAAATGGTTGTTTCAAATCTAGCAATGCTAAAACTGGGGCTGAACTAATCTTTTACTTTAAAGCATCGAATGCTTTTTCTATTTGCCTCCCCACTGGAGGACAACCTTCACGCTGGTCAAAGCATGTAGTGGAGCTGCTATGGAAGAGAAATTGGCAATGAACTTCCTCCAGTACTGCATTGCTCCTAGAAAAATCCTTACTTATGTGATTGATTTGGGTATTGCCTAATTCACAATGACGGAAACTTTAGAGGGGTCAATCTTCAGCTCACCTCCTCCAACTATGTGGCCAAAATATGCTAAGGAAGTTTTCCCTAATTGACATTTAGACACCTTCAAAAATAACTGTTCTTTTTTCAAGACATCCAACACTTTCCTCACATGCTTGACATGCTCTTCTCGTGATTTGTTGAATATCAAAATATCATCTAAATAGATAATTACAAACTCATCAAGAAAGGATCTTAAAACATCATTCATAACTTTCATGAATGTAGCTAGAGCATTGCAAAGACCAAAAGACATAACCAGCCACTCAAACAATTCCTGTTTGGTTTTAAAACCAGTCTTCCAGATTTCCTCCTCAGCTATTCTAACTTGATGATATCCACTTCTCAAGTCTAATTTAGTGAAATATTTTGCATTCTTCAACTGTTCTAGGAAATCATCTATTTTGGGTAGTGGGTATCAATTCGTTATGGTAATTTTATTCAAAGCTCGATAATCTACACACATGCACCAAGTTCCATCTTTCTTGGGTACCAAAACAATTAGTGAACCACATGGAGAAGTAGAGGGATGAATTACACCTTTATCTAACAATTCCTGGACTTGTTTCTTAATTTCTAAACTTTCCAGAATTGACATTCGATACATACCGATATTTGGGAGAGGACAATCTTGCTGTCGTTGAATTTCATGTTGAATTCTCCTTTCTGGTGGCAATCCCTTTAGTTCTTGAAACACATCTCCAATTTGGCTTTCAGCTTCATGTCACAACCTGCAAAGGATTCACGCTCTGTGTCATTCTTTTGCTCGGTCATAAGGAGCACGAGATTCTTACTGGAATTGACCAGTCGCTTCATTTGCCCTGCGCTTGCTAAAGACAGATTAATCTTTCTATGACGTGCTCTCACAATATACTCCACTCCATCTTTGAACAAATGATATTTGTTCTCAAATCTATGGAAAACAACTTTCTGGTCATATAGATACGGGCTTCCCAACATAATTTTAGAAATATCCAATGGCACTACATCTAATTCATCTTCATCAATGAAAATGGCAGTAATAGCAAACCTAAAAAAGCATTTCCTTGTGATCTGAAGATTTGCATCCTTGGTTGTCCAACCTAACGGATACGGTTTATGATGAGGCATGGTTTCCAGATTCAACTTCATGACCAAGTTTGTAGAAATTAAATTTGTCTGGTATCAACTGTCAAACAACGTATCAATCTTAGTATGTTTGGAAATAACTTTGATATGGAACAACTTAATTTTGTTTTCTTCATCATTACAATACTTGAAACCAAATCAAGTCTCATACTAACAACATCTCCCTATAATTTAATGATTTCCAGCCCCTGGTCACTTAGATTAATGGTCTTTTTATAGGTGAATGAAGGAAGTTATGTCATAAATGGTGATAATGAATGCCCTCCCAAACATAAGATTTAGTTCCATGGAGAAAGGGATAAAGGGATTGATGTTCCTTAACTCCCTTCGTCATCCAATTTCGAGCCCAATGGAGTGGATAGCCTTGGAAAACTTCTAGAGGCATCCTATGGATAAGAATATTCCAAACCCCAATGCATATTTCACTCAAATTCATCTAGCACAGACCAAAGAGGACCCAAGTGCGCTGCAATGCACCCTAGCAGTGTACTGGGCTGCACTGCAGTGCACCCTGATAAAGGGCTGCCTATGCTGATCTTCTTAGAGGCAGTTTTTGGATGATTTCAGTCATGGAATCTCTTGGGAAGGAGGCATTCTTGATGGACTTCATTAGGGCATGTAATGACTAAATTAGGGTTTAATGGGCCCTAATAGTACTGATCTGTAAGTTGGGGTTGATGTGCCCAAATGGATTTGTAATAGGAAGCTTGAGAAGAAGTTTGTTACTTGGAAGAAGATCAGAAATTCCTAAGCCAAAAGCTTAGGTACATTCCTCTATGATAGGAATGAGTAAATTCCTTTATTGGAATAAAACCTCCTGGTATAAAGAAGAGCGATAAACACATTTTTTTGTTCTTCACCTGGGATTCCAATGGATCTGAATTAGAAACCCAGGGGTGGAACACAACAACCAAATTGGAACAAGTCCTTTGAAGGCATCATGGGAAGACAATAGATATTTCCACTATTTGCAAACAATCCTCATTTTACCAAGAACCCTAATGGGCAACCTCCCTAAAATCATATACAACAATTCTTCTCGAAGCCTATGTCATATATCTGTTTTCACTCTAACAATTTTTTTCCCTGAGAAAATATAAGAAATATTTTTCAAATATTTTTCTTCTTATTAACGCTACAACTTTTGGTGAGAACCTCTTATTGACGTTGTAACCACTCTTTCTAAGAACCTCCACAAACTTCTTCTCAGTGTTCAAGCTTACCATGAAGTGGAATAAGTGCTTTGTTCACTATAATATTTATATTATGACAAGTTGACCATTAAATATAGAATCACCAGATCTCAACCTAATTTATACTATTTTATAATTGATTTAGATAGGACGGGACTCCTATTTTTTACCATCAAGGTCCACAAATGTGTTGTTGGCCACATAGGAAAGATATTTTCATTAATTAAAGTATTTTGGAAATAGTCTTTTAGACATCAATTATACTATGACAACTATATAAACATGGACAACCATTTAACACTCGTCCCATGATACATCTCACATTGTCCAAAAAAAAAAAAAATAAGAGAAATTAAGTTATAACTTGATTTTAAATTATTATTATTAATAATTATGATGATGAAACCAATATGAGTTGAACAATATTGTTAACTATGAATATTCGCCCTCACTCTACCATAGAAATTTTTAACTTGTAAATAGTTTTTGTTACAATACCATGGGTCAATATCATAGCTTATCAATACCACATGCCCAATATGACACTTGTTGATATGACAATTTTTAAATTAATTATTTTGGATAAACTCATTAGAAGAGCATAACTAACCTTGAGATAAATATTAACCCTTGATCTATGAATACTATTATGAATATTCTGGCATATTCCATGGAGGTTAAATCTCTACCATCCACCTAATAATCATGGATATTAAATGAAAATTTTGGAAGACCTATCATGAAATAGACATCCCTATCAGCATAAAAACGTAATTAATTTAGCTTTACTTACATTTAAGACAAGTAAAACTAAACTTTGTGTAAACATGGATAATTGTATTTTTTATTTTTTTAAATAAGGGTTTTTGGGTATGGACCATATTGGATGATGCTAATTTTTTATTAAGTGGATAGGGGTGTACATTTTGGAATAAACTTTTAAAATTTTAATTTAATTATCAATAATTATTAGGTTGATGATAATTTATCTTAATTAAAGAAAATGTCATATCAACACGTCATGGTATTGTAAGAAGAGTTAGTTAAGGACTTTCATGGTAAAGTGGGGGTAAATCTATATGGTTAAGAATATTGTTACATGTCTTTGAAAATGTATATATATTTAAGTCATATATTAATCCTAATTATAATTAATAATGATAATAACCAACTTAGATCCATCTTAAGTCTAGATCTACCAAGCGATGAGAGGGATCAAATATTTTTTCACCCTAAAACAAAGTTTGCATGTCAAGAGATCCCTCTTGGCGCTTCGTAGCCGGAGTTAAGATGGATCTAGGCTGGTTTAATTTCCCTTTATAAATAGGCTATATTCCACATGAATACCATGTGGGGTATGCGTTATATTCTTTGCACAACTACATAGGCATTGTTACATTTCACCAAGTGCAACAAGGGGTTGATATCCATTTGCACAGGGTTCAGCACAGCACCCCGATTTTTTTAATGCGGACCCACCCATGGTTTTCTCCTAGTATTTGGTAGATCTAGTCAAGGGAACTATGGTTATGTTCTAATCTAAGTTTAATGGATTAAGGGTTTATGAATGTTCATTATATATATAATGTATTATATAACATTGAAATGGATATAATGAAAAATCAATCTGGTTTTCTTGGTTTTGGGTTCCAAGAGAAAAATCTCTTTGTATATTTTCTATTCTCATCATTGTATATTTTTTTGTGTTTCTTAAGAATTCGTTTGCAGCTAATTTATATATAGGGTTAAAACCTTCATTTGGTATCAGAGAATTTTTGGCTTCAAGGAAACATGGGGGATGGAAAAGTCCTACATATGTAAAATATGCTCCATAGATTCCCCATTACTGTATGTTGGTTAGATAATCATGCATGCGATCACAAAAAAAGCAAAATAAAGTTAGAAGAACAAATTAAAACCAAAAGCTACAGTTCACATGTGAAATCTGAAGTAGGATGGACTATACAAACCATTCATCTAGTTCTTTGAGGTTGAAAAGGTAGGCTGTGCAATATTGCTATTCAACACTTGTACTCGTTACGTTAACAATATGCATCACATGGGAAGCTCGTGTAACAGGATAAATTCTTAACCACGACCATGTCATAGCTCTCCACCCACTGCTTTATAATCAATGGTTGTGTCTCGTAATGGCGGGAAGGTCTTGTCACTCACCCAATAAAAACCAACCAAGTCGTCATGCATAGAAAGGGTGTGCAAGTGAGTGTGGGAGAAAGTGTTTGTAAGAAATGTGTGTGGGGCAAGGACACAAATTTTCTTCCACACACAATTATTTTAATTTAAAGGTTTATGAAAAGTGGGAGATGGAAAAGTCCTATGTATGCAAATATGCCCCATGATCCCAACGCAACCCCAAATTGCCTTAATCATACTAGCATATTGATAACTACCAAAAGAGGAAAGGACTATGGTGCTATGTAGCTATCCTTCTTGCTTTTGATATCATATATTACCATCAGTGGAGGGTTAAAATTATTTTGACTTTCAAAAAACACACTATTAAAGCGATTCCATAGTACAAGTAAAGTTATCCACTCACAATTAACTAAATTTCCCAAAAACATTATTAACATAACATAACTTGATTGGAGAATTAAAATTATTCAAAATTATATACCTCATCTAATATAAATAAATCATTCACTCACTTATATTAGCACCCACTCAACTTCCTTATTATACCTACCGAGCAACATGTATATAGATATTGATATCACTTTGCCCTTGCATGAATTGTGATGACTTTTTTCATATGCAATGTTTTAACCAAACTTTTGGACAATAAATGATAATTCAAATTATTTAATTATTTTTTCTTAGCTTTTCATTGGTCATTCACATTGGGGATCTCATTGCAGACTCACTATTTTTCGATTTACTTTGTAAACTTTATCCAAATTCTGAATTCGACTTGGTTACCTTTATCCAAAGTTCAATACTCTCACATTTTCAATTTTGTTTTGTTAATTTTATCTGGATTTCCCATGGGGGAGCCCATGGGGTGGGAACTCCCAAAAATACACCTGCCACATCGTTTGCTTACACCTGCCATGCTACCTACCTACATTTTCCACCATAGCCATTCATCTTAAACTCGCCATAGATATATATTCAAACAAATATCATCTAGTGTAGATATAGATATAGCAGTTTGAGCTTGAGGCACCATGAAATTTCATATTCAAATCCAAAAACGTACCAAAAGTTCCAAATAATCATATTTTTTACCAACATTGATCACAATATTTCTAAGAACCCCTCCTAGAACAGTAGGGTACTCAGAGGATTGATAGAAACTTATAACAATATCACCCACTTCAAACATCGAATTAGTAGATGCTACTACCTTCCATAGTAAACTAGAGCAGAGTGTCTGCACACAACAATGACATAAAACTTGTAGTAATTATTAAAACATTGGGAAAGAACCAAATCATAGCCAAACAAACTTGATTGAACTGAAAACAATTCCAACAAACACCACGTGGACTTTTACATGGTTTTTTTGTCCTTATTCTTTTGCTTAATGTATTTGAAACTTTGAAATAATCTAAAAATCCTAAATATGTTTATTTCTTCATACTAGCCTGTAAGACAAAGCATCATAGGAAACAATCTTTGATGAATTTGTGAGACCAAGCAAGCTCTAAAAGATTTGTTATAGGTGAGATGAGTCTAAAAGCAACATGGGTTGCTTGGAGACTTCTTTGTGGAACTGTCTAGGTGATTATTTAAGAGGCACTTGTAATTCATGCAAGTGGGTCCTCATATTTGCCACGTTGCATGACAGAGCCTCGGCGACTCTTAACAAACTAACTATTCAACCATATCTTTTCTATTTTTTTTTATGGGTTTTGTGTTTATTTCATCCATTTGTCTTTGTTAAACATATACAACTTTCTCCCTTTTATGATTATAAAACATTTTCTTAAAGATATTCTCAGGTTTATAAATGGAAGTTCAATCAATACTAAAATATTTCTACAACCTTCTTCCAGAGGGTACTAGTTCTAGAGCTCATTTTGATATCTTAGGCCCTCTCTAACTCTGTGGTTGAGCAAGTTCCAACATCCAAGGTAGTAACAAAGAACACACTATCTTGGCGTAACATGTTGTTCTTGTTCGAGCAAACCCAGTTTCAAACCCATTAGTAATCTTGGATACAATAGACACTCCAACTACAATAGAAACCACCACAATTTTATAACTTCATACCTTTTTGTTTTTTTTTTTATATCAAAATTGTTTTGAACTCGTTCTGGGTTTTGGGTAAACAAATAAAGCTATTCATTCGAGAGAAAGATAAACACCTTTAGGAGTGCTTAGATGGTGGTTATTTTTATATACTTAAAAAACCAAATCGACCTGTATGTCTAACACAATGTATCCTTGTTTTATAAAATAACTATCTTTGTTAGAAAATTAATATTATTTTCACATTAAAAAACAATCAATAAATTAATTCCATACGTTATACACTGCAAATCAAATCATCCACTCACCATATGTCTTACCTTGGTTGGACGGTTAAAATTAACCATTTTAACAAAGTGATTCCATAACTAAACTTCCTTTTAAAAAAATTATTTGTTAACCTAGCTTGTCTTGGTTGGAGGGTTAAAATTATTTTGACTTCTAGAAAACACACTAGCAAAGTGATTTCATACCTCGCAAGTAAAGTCATCCACCCACTCAATTTTATTAACATCCACTAAAGTTCCTTAAAAAAATATTTCATAACGTAATTTGCCTTGGTTGGGGCTTAAAATATTCCAACTTTTCAAAAATGCACTAATAAAGCGATTCCAAACTTCCAAATACATTCATAAAATGATTCCATATCTTAGATAAGTTATGTGTTGGGTAGCTTTCGACGCTTTACATTTCGAAGGAATTTTAGAAAACAAGTTTAATTAACGGCCATGTCTAATAATCTTGCTAAAGTCTATACCCTTTATTAAGGTATTATTATTTTGTATTCTCTTTCATCTTTGTCATTTGATTGCTTTTGAAGATTTTTTGATCCTCGTCCCTCATATGCAAAAACAAAAAAGGTCTCCTGCAAAAATCTCTAAATGGAAACCCATTTTTCCATAATTATAGACTTTTAGTGGAGTTTCACATTTGAGACTTTAGACACAATAGGTGGGGTGGGTGGTCTTATGGAGAAATCTAGTTGTCATCCCACCTCCATCTGAAGAGAACAATAGACTTATTGGAGGTGGTTGTGCTCAAACTAGTTAATGTTGAGAATGTAGTTCTCCTTGTTGCAACCGTCGTCAGTCTCGAGAAATCCTCTCCAATCTAACTTGTTCCCATTGCAGTCCTTTCTTACTCTTAACCTTCAACAACTTCAAGCTTGCCACATCCTCTGAGGGGCCCATTTGTTCCTCCCCAGATCTCGTCATCTTCTTTACCTCTAGAGTTCAAGTAGAAGGTCTCGATTTGCATGCATTTTTGTTAACAATGCTTCATAAAGTAGTTTAATTTATAGTCTTTTTTGTCTAACAAGGCCTCTCAATCCTAGCATGACCATCTAGTACTATGAATTTTGGTCTTTTCAATATTAGAAAATTCTTGTTCTCATGCTTTCAAAGAGCTAAGTTGTAGCTGAGCAATCACAACCAATTTTTTTGATATGCAAATTCCCACTATGTAACTTTTATGTGCATCAACAGCAACTTTTCTCCATAAATAAAATTCTCCAACATATATAGACACACCTTGAGCACAACTTTTCACTAATTTTTATATACGTTGACGTGATATAAGTTTTGGAGGGTTTTCCGGTTAGCCGGTCTAATTTGCTAAAAATCTGAAATCTGGATCACAAGTTTAAGTTGTGAAGTCTCCACTATCTAAACATCCTAAAAATTTTCGGAGTATTAAATTCATCATCAAAAAAATCCATCATCAAATTCCACCAAAATTATAATTATAAATCATACAATCACTTATAATAACTTACTCAACTCCTTAAAAATATTTAAAATTAATTTGACTCAAGTAAAACGTTGATTAAAATGATTTTATGATTCCGTACCTCATGCAACACAAGTAAAATCGTCCGCTCACTCAACTTCCCAAAAATTTATTCATTAGCCTTAAAAAGACAAAAAAGTATTCACTAGAATAACAAGTTACCTCAGTTTCCAGACGTGTTTAGAGAACCTCACGCATTTGCAAAACTAGAAGAGCTGATTATAGATGATCATATATCTATCGAAAGTGTTCCCTCTTATTATGTGCCCTTCCTTGATTATAGGTGTATATGATCGATAGCATAGCTTAACAAAGTGTTAAAACCAAGGTTATTTGGGAGTGGGAGAGAAAATGGGGAGCGAGAGTGGTTGTGGGAGTGGGAATGACATTTTCATAAGCTTTTGGTTTGGGAGCGATTCGGGAGCAATTTTTTATATAATATATATATTTCTATACCTTTTATATTTTGATGCATATATGTCAACAAAAGCATGTAGAATGATGAATTAGATATAAAAAGCATAAAAAACATAGATTGAACCATATAACAACAATCATCTAGAAGTTATTATTTTTATCAACCATGTCCACAAGTTAGTATCATAGTAACATACACCATATTGAATCGCATGATTCATCAATCTTAAAGTTTCAAGCTTTCAAAATTCAATATTTAACATTTATCATCATTAATCACCGAAGTTGTACTTGTAAGCTAAGTGTAACCATTATAATAAATAACATCTAACATGAAATGAAATGTTATAAAATGAAATAAAACGAAACAACTTTCAACTTTCACGAAGCATCATATTCATAATTCATTACCAATGAGTTATAATTGCCAACTTCAAACTTCAAACTTAAATTGTCATATATTGTTTACAAAATATATCATAATAAATATGAAAGATTCAACATTTATAAAAACTACTAGAAACTAGAAAAGACAAGTAAATAAATTATCTATTGCTAAATGTCTAATTTTTTAGTCTTATTGGAAAATGATCTTTGTCATTAATATTTCCCTCTAAGCATTGTTGGAAATGACCTTTGTCATTAATATCACCCTCTAAGCATTAACATAAGATAGAAAAAACATAGCATGTCAAGTCAATATTTTGTTTGAGTGATGTGTACATTTTTAGTAGGGTCATGATAGAGGAGTTCGACAACCAATGTAACTAACATTAAGGTACATAGAGGGATTGGTACTCTTGATTAAATATGAGTTCCATACTCTAATACATGACTAATGGAAACATTGCAATTCCCCTAATTTTGAAATCCTGAAACACTGATAAGTCTGTTCGATTTTGAATGAAATCTAAAATTCTACTTTCTCCATATGAAATCCAATGAAGTTGAAATTGTTGTACCTATTTCTCGTAGGCAATCCTTGGCTGCGAAAACTATGCCACAAAACCAACTCAACTAGCCTTTAGGTTCAAATTGGCCCTTGAACCAGAGGGGGCTCCCTCAAGTGTTACGAAACTTTGTTTAATGTTGTTCATGTGTCACTGAACAACAACCTTTGAAGCACAATGGCCAGATTTCTGGTTTTAACTGGGGGTGGTTGGTGATCAATGACAATCCCTAACCATGATTTAAAGTCTTTCTCACTGGGTCCCTTCAAAACGTCTTAGCTTCCAGCTTGATAGAATGGCTTAGTGTTTCAAGGATTATGATAGAAGAATGTAAGGAGATTCCTAATAATTAAGCAACCAGACAAACTTCTTAACAATTAGGGAAATTTGGATGCGTGTAGAAGATTTCTACAGCCCAACAAAATATATTCAAAGGAAACTGAAGGCCAAACTGAAACCAATTTTAAGAGGAGCTATTCCGGACAGATAGTCTAATAAGCTAATATCTTTTAATGGTTATGAATTTACAGGGGATTTAAGAGAGATTAAGACTTAATCTACACTTACCCACACCTTGATATAAATGCTTTGAAAATGTGTAGAAATAAGATATGAAACACTAGAAAGACATACTAGAAAACACAAAACTATGTCAAACTGGAGCCGGAAGGCTTTCATTAGAAATACTATAATAGAAGTTGTTACAAAGTGAAGAGCCTTGGCATCAAAATCCCACACATATTATTTCAATTGATGAAGTATTTATACAATTTATTTGCAAAATATTTTGGTAAAAATATCAAGAGCTTTTACAAATATCTAAAAACTGTACTACAAAAATAGAACACAAATAAAAGTAACTAAAATCATTTGAAGAGTTTTGGTACTATCCTTGAAGATTTATGTTGATAAAGAAGAGCAATTCGAATTTGATTGAAACTCATATTTGATGAGGTGGCCTCCAAGTCACTAAGTGTCTTTGAGCTTTTTCCTCCTGAAATTCTGAAAAATAGGGTCCTATAATACCTTTGTTTCTCCCAAACCATAATAGTTGTTAGAAAACTGAGAGAGGTTTTTGTAAATGATGATGTTGCCAACAAATATTTCTTTCAGTTTTTGAAAATACATTTCCATTGTTTCTCCCAAACCATAACAGTTGTTAGAAAACTGAGAGAGGTTTTTGTAAATGATGATGTTGCTAACAAATATTTCTTTCGGTTTTTGAAAATGCATTTCCATATGGCGGAAACCCTATTTGAAAACACTGACTAAAAACAGGAAAATTCGGGACAACATGCCTGCAAAGATTCATCTGAATCTCCCAAACCATAACCTCTGTTACAAAACCGAGAGAAGTTTTTGTAGATTAAAATATGAGGAACAGAAACCTCCCCTAGTTTACCACAATTCATTTCTGATTATCCAAAATATGCTCTGGAAAAAGGTGACAGGAAATTTAAAAATAATCTTTAAAGAATCATTAGGATCTCCCAAATCATATCAGCTGTTAGAACTGGGAGAAGTTTTTGTACATGAGAATGTTATCAACAAAAACCTCTTTTCGATTTTGAAAATTAGGTCTCAGCTGCTTGTAAACCATGTTTGAATTTACTTTATTACATCATTTAATCATGTTTAAATGCATGATTAACTAAATCAACCAATGAAACTTAAATTTACATTTTGAGTTTGCATTTACTCTTGCAGACTTATTTATTATTTTTAAACTACTAAAACCTATTATATCACCAAATTTAAATTATCAAAACTAATCATGTTACAACAGACCACTCTCAAACATCATGAGTCATTTCAAAATACTGTTAAAAATTTAAGTAAAATGATAAACTTTCATTTTCATCTTTTTACTTTAAGCATTTAATATTACTATGAATAGCATATCAATACCAAAGGCTATGAATTATTTCTTTCTTTGGGAAAAAAATTACATTTGGAATGTTAGTGAAAAATATTTGCAGAAAAAACTAAAGAGCTCCCCTAATCTCTCCCTAAAATTCCCTAAAAAGATTTCCACAAATTGATTTCTATTGCATTCAATGTTGTTGCACATTCTATTCATCTTCTTTTCTACTCATACCCTCTACTTCTCTTCTGCATATAAAGATGAAGCAGCATTGTAAGCTTATAAACTATATATCGAAATAGCATATTCATGGTATATGAGTGAAAGGCAAGAGAAGCTGCAACCCAGTTGTTGTGTAGGCATGTACAAGTCATTTATAATAATAATCCTCTGAGATGCTGCTGTGAAGAAGCTCTAGGATTGCAAGACTGAAGTGATAGTTGTGTTGTCATTCAAGTGTTTGTTGAAATCGATCAGTCTCAGATCATTTCTTCTCTGTTCAAAATTCTCCTTCGAATTTGCTTTTGTGGACTTCTTTGCAACTTGCTCCTCTAACTTGCAAAATTCCAAATCTATTTCTCCTTTTCCAATGAATTCTCTTGTAAAATGGTATCTGATGACTGTGTTTGCTGCATCTATGAAACACTTTGATTATTACAAAATATTATTCTTCCCTTTTGTTGCTCATGAAATCTTATATTATCTTTCTTAATTATATGGCTTGACAAGCTGTTATGTTTGCTGCCATATGCTCCACTTCTTTTGTGGAAAATGACGCCATGACTTGTTTCTTTGAAACCCGCGAGATACTTCCTGACAACTATATAAACAATGAAACACAATAGATATGCTCTTTCCATCACCTATGTTTTCTCTCCAATCACAATAAATGTACCCAGTTAACTCAAAGTTATGTACTGCAATATACAAGATTCTTCCATGGTTTTTGGTACCATTCACCTACCTTAAAAATATCTTTCTTGTTTGCAAGAGTCCCCCACTGACTGCATACATGTTATCAATTCTTGTTGTTGTCACATACATAAGACTTCAAACCAAACTTCTATAAAATGTTGAATCTATATTGCTACTGCAATTATCTTTGCTTAGCTCCAAATCTCTTGTCGCTGTTGTTGGCGTTAGCTTGCTATTCAACCTCCTAAATCTTTTCAAGATATCCCCTGCATACTTGGCTCGAGATATAAAGATACTTTCATTTGTTTGTTTGACTTCAATACCAAAAAATATCTCAATAAGCCCATTTTTGCTATTACAAATTCTTTCTCGACTGCTAATCTAAATTCTTCTATGGATAGATTATTTCCTGTAAAAATAAAATCATCTCTAAAAATAAAATAATTATAATTTCACCTTCATTGCTAACTTTGATGTAAACTGTTTGGCTTCCTGCTACTTTTACTGAAACCATTGCTCAATAGGTATGAGTCAATGCAGCTATACCAAGCATTGGGCAACTGCTTGAACCCATACAATGCTTTTCTTAACTTATACCTCATTGGGAAAAGTTGATTTTACATCCATCTGATGGACTTCTCATTTGTATTGAGCTACTATTGCCATGACAACTATAACGGTTTCCATTCTTTGTCCAAGAGCAAAGGTTTGATTATATTGTCTTCCATATTGTCGTTTATACCCTTGACTACAAGTTGTGCCTTGTGCCTTTCAAGTATGCATTATACATCATTCCTGGTTTTATAAACTCACCTCACACTAATAACTCCTTTTTCTGCTCGAAGATTTACTCTCTCACGTCTCAATTTTCTCAATTGCTTGGATTTCTTCATCCATGTCATCACACCATTTTCTTTCTTTTACTACATCCTCAAAATAAATAGAATCAGATTAAAAAAATATAGCAAAACTCACAAAAGTCATTATCATCATCTTCACACTTGGATGTCTCATATATTTCTTACAAGTAGAAAATAGTCTTCATCTTGATGCACCAGATATCATTTTCCCATCAAGCTATGGTACTTGTTGCCACATGCTACTACTACTAGCCATCTCAAAAACTGCAAAATAAACACCAAAAGCCTCCTAAAATCTGTTCTAATACCAATCTGTTTGAGAGGAAACATTGTGTGTACAGAAAAACCGTGTAAAGAGTGAAGCAGAGTCTAACAAAATACAAAGTATTTTGAGACTACTGTATATGGAAATAACCCAATTGTTTTATTGCAGACTGGTTTCTATTACATTCAGTGCCACTACACATTCTATTAATCTTCTTCTCCATTCATACCTTTTACTTCTCTTTTGCATTTAAAGATGAATAATCTTCTTCTCTATTCATACCTTTTACTTCTCTTTTACATATATAGATGAAACAGCTCTGCAAGTTTAGAAACTAACTTCCACAATTTTAATTTAATGGTCAATAAAGTTTCAGGATCCATAGTTTGAGTAAACGAAAAATGTTACGCTGGTAATATATGATAAAAAAGAATATATTCATAAACCCAGCAGTTCAATTATCATTGAAATTTAGAAAAACAACTAGGAAAAATTAAAAACAACCATCTAAAATTTCCTAAATAATGGATCAGTATATAAATCATGGTTGAGGCCACCATAAGTTGTTAGATTCGAAGGCTGATATCGATACTCGAATTGGTCGTTGAGAAATGCGAGGCCCAGGCAATCTCAATCGCCAGACTATCAATTTCCCATTCCAGTTATATATCGATATATTCATTTTCCGATCGATTACCATTACCAACCCACTGCTATTAACTGCTACTGAATCCAATAATGGAAGGCTGCATTTTGCCAAACGGTTCTTTTTAACATCACACCATACTTCTGCTTCATTCAACTTCCATATGCGAACAGAGTCATGGCCCTTGTGCTCCACTAGCACCACTTGCCCATTGTATTCCCCTAAATTTTCAGGACTAATCCTTTTGCATCTCTGTGGCAACGGCATTTCTGTCCACAGCCTGTCGGCAATATGGAAGGTTACCATGATATTAGGGATGGGATTCGGGGGATTAGGAGGCAGAGACACCCAGTAAAACTTGCCATTACAGAAGATACCCTTTCCTGTAGGCCGAATATGGTCCGGGACCATCATGGAAACTTGAGTCCAGGCGTTGGATTCTGAATCATAAATACACATCACAATTCTTCTCCTGCTACTAGAATATCTGCCCAGCAGGAGAGTGCAATGCCTTGTGGAACAATCGAAAGCCAATCCATTGAAAACGAAAGCAGGTATTGAAGGACGAGGCAGCTGTAGCCAATTCCTCGTACCGGGAATGCCTATGGAAAGGTCCAACATATCCCCTTTTCTATGACAACAGAAGATGCCCTTGCAAGTATTCACAACGACGTGATTGAGCAAAGGAACTTTGTACATGTCTGAACCGCGTTTTTCTATAGCCCAAGAATCCACGTCATCTTTTGGATTCCAATGGATCTGAATCAGAAACCCAGGGGTGGAACACAGCGACCAAATTGGAACAAGTCCTTCGAAGGCATCACGGGAAGACAGTAGATATTTCCACTGTTTGCACACAGTCCTCATTTTGCCAAGAACCCTAATGGGCAGCCTCGCTAAAATCATATGCAACAACTCTTTTGGGAGCCTGCGCCATATTTCAGTTTCCATTGCTACAATATTTCTATTTCACAGAAAATATAAGAAAATTTTCTTCCTGTTGAGGCTGCAACTCTTCCTGGAAACCTCCCAGCTGCTCAGTCCGCTCTATTTCAAGATCCAGAATTACCTCAAGGCCAGAATAAGTGTTTTCAATCACTATTTATATTATAACAAGTTTACCATCCAATATAGAATAACCAGATATTAGGCTTATTTTATATTATTTTATAATTGATTTAGGTAAGAGAGGACCCATATTTTTATAGGGGAGGATTCCTGTTTTTACCATCCAGTTCCACTTATATTATTATTTTTCCAAAATTGTTTTGTTAGGCCATATTGGGCTTATTTTATAATTGATTTAGGTAGGAGAGGACCCATATTTTTATGGGGGAGAATTTTTGTTTTTTACCATTAAGCTTCACTAATATTATTATTTTTCAAAAAATGTGTGGTTAGCGATAAAGATATTTGGGAAGAACGGGTGTGTTTTATTTTGGAATGTGATGCATTCAAAGACATTGGAGAAAGTTACGGGAATATGTTAGTAGCGATGTCTAGGCATTGTCTTTTCAGCCATGTGAAGCATTGTCTTTTTAGTGAGGGGATTGTTGGAAGGCTGGGACAGCTCATCATCAATTTGAATAAGAAAAAAATTGAATTGGAAAAGGCGAAAAGTAGGGAACTAATGGTCCCATAGACTTTTTAGCCAGCCATGTGAAGCATTGTCTTTTCAGCGAAGGGATTGTTGGAAGGTTGGGACAGCCAATCATCAATTTGAATAAAAAAAAAATTGAATTGGTCCTATAGACATTTCAACCATGTGAAGCATTGTCTTGTTGGAAGGTTGGGACAACTCATCATCAATATGAATAAGAAAAAAATTGAATTGGTCCCATAGACTTTTCAACCATGTGAAGCATTGTCTTTTCAGCTAGGGGATTGTTGGAAGGTTGGGACAACTCATCATCAATTTGAATAAGAAAAAAAAATGAATTGCAAAAGGCGCAAAGTAGGGAACTAATGGTCCCATAGACTATTTTTAGTCTCGTGGACTTTAAAATATCATTTCATTTCATTTTATCAAAGGAATTTTCTTTGTTTAATTTTAGCCAAAAATTTGTTTAGCACATATGTAATCTATTTGTTTAATTTTCTTCACATTTAAAACCAGAAAAACTAAACTTTGCATGAAGTTTATATTTATTTATTTTTTAAATAAACCGGTAAGAGGGTTTTCAAGTATAGACCATACTTATGTTTATTTTGGAATAGGGATTTTAAAATTTTAATTTAATTATCAATAATTACTAAGTGGATTATATTATTGTTTATTTTAGAATAGGGATTTTAGAATTTTAATTTAATTATCAATAATTATTAAGTAGAGGGTAGAGATTTAACCTCCATAGAATCTCCTTGAATATTCATAATAGTATTCAGAGATCAATAGTTAAGATCTATCTCCCAAGCTAGTTATGATATTCTAATTAATTTATCTAAAATTAATTAATTAAAAAAATCATATTAACACTTGTTATATTCATCATGTGGTATTGCTAACCAATAGTATTGGCCCATGGTATTCTTCTAGAAACTTTTGCCTAATTTATGTTTCCCATACTCTTCCGTGAGGTGGGCTCCACATTTGGTCCTCTCTGGTGGCATATATATGCTAATTTTACATATGTGAAGTTCACATATTTGAAACCTAGTCCTCTACGATGGTCTATACATTAGAACTTCACAAGGCGATCTGTGGCAAGAATTTGACCTCTGCTGTGATACATTAATGAACTTCACATCGGTGGTGAACATCTACGATGGTTTATACATACTTTTTCTACATATTTGAACTTCGTATCTATGGTGAAACCATTCATAAGAACTCGCTCTGCGTTGATGCATTGATGAACGTCGTTATGCAGTGGTCTATACATACTCATTCTGCATATTTGAACTTCGCATATGTGGTGAAACCACTTATAAGGATTCGCTTTGTGGTGATACATTGATGAACTTCACATCTGTGGTGAAACCATTTATAAGAACTTCACACGACAATCTTTGCGACAAGAACTTGATCTTTGCGATGAGAAGAACATTGCATCTCCGGTGAGAAGAACTGCAATATCTGATTGAAACACCTATACATCTCTCTATTATCATGAAAAATTTCTAGGTGCATCAGTTCCTTTACCTACTCTCTCTTCTCCTTGCTAAATTCTATTTGTTACAATTATGAATACTTTTCCTCCACATTTCTGAGCCTATTTTTATTAGAGGGAGGGCCTCTATGAATACATTGAATCTTTAGAAAAGGGGAAGAAGAAAGAGAAACACATAATAAATAAGAATTTTCTACAATGCTTATGGAACATAAAATCGAATTATTTGCAATGTCTAACAAATTATAGTTGCAAGGAATTAGAAGTTTGAATAATAACATTTGAGATTGAAATTCAAGTAATGAAAGATAGATGCAAGAAATAGAACACAAAAACCAATCAATGGTCGAAGAAAATTACACCTTGAAAGATGAGATTAAAGAATTAAAAGAAAAACTAGATAATAATCCAACCCTAAACAACACAATGAATAAAATAGAATCAAACTTATAAAAGAGGAAATGAAAAAACCAATTGAATTGGATCATGAGCACCACAAAAGAGCCCTACACCTTATAATTGCTGGTATAAAAGAGGAAACCGATGATGACACGTTAGAAATAGTAAAAAAAACAACTAACAACTAACTCACAAATTCAAAAAAATTATCTAACCGAAGCAAAAAGTGTGGGAAAGATTATTGAGCATAAACATAGACTAATATGTGTTAAAGTAAAGTTGCAATGACCATAGATTAGATACTCTTACTAAATCTCCAAGTTTAAAAGGGTGAGGGATCTTTATAAATGAAGAAATTATTGTAGAAGATCAAGTTGAACTAAGGAAAGAGGTCCAAAAGGTAAAGAAGGAAAGAAATGAAGGCAAATGGGAAATCATTAGAAGTAGGGAAGTTATTATTAGATATAGAATCCAAAATAAAAGTGATAAATAGGAATTAGGAACACTCTACATCCTCCTATGGAACTGTTGTAGTTTTCCATGGTGTAAAGGTCCTAGGTTAAGTTGGATCCTGAGTGATATTGATCTTATTTTCTTAGTTGAAAGTTGTGAGCATAACGAATCTACAATCCCCCATATAGATGGATTCATTCTTTGGCCTCCCTGGAATAGGAAATATTCTCGTAGAGGATTTGGTGGTATAACTTATTCTGTAAAAATACAATTTCTTCCCACATTCAGCGTCATAAGATTGACCCCCTTAATCAGTACATTTGGATCGAAATTTATGACTCTAATGCCAATAAAATTTTTCTTGCAATCTGTTACTTTACTCCTATATGAAAAACAACCTAGATAAGAATTTCCCCTTCATTATCTTAGAATAAGATATCCACAATTTAAGGAATGAGGGAAACATCCTTTTGCCTGGGAACTTCAATGCTAGAACCACTACTAACCAGGCTACTCTATTAAGTAATAACTCTAACCCTAACCCGCTATGGCTTGATGAGGATAGTGATTTATCTCGTACATTCTAAAGATATTATGAAGACATAACCAAGAACCGATTTGGTGTTGAGTTAATCAATCTTTATATTTCCCAAGACCTGATCATTTGTAACGAGATTAAAGGTGGCCTACATCTGTCCAGATGGCTTGTATTCATGAGCTTGAGAACAGTGTTGTGGACTGTGCAATATATAATACCCAACTCAACTGTATTATTAATTTTGACCTCCTAGATGACCACAAGCCCGATTCTGACCATAAATCCCTATCCTTAATACTAAACCTTGGTATACACACCAACCACATACAAAAGAATGGGGAGAGCCAAAGGCACATTCACTTTAACAAAAGTAACATGGGCCTTGTCTTAAAAGATTTAACAAGGGATTTAGGTTTCTCAACATATAATGATAACAATGATCATATCTACTAGAGCTCCTAAGCTTCATGGAGGGTTGGGAATCAGGTGCCGTGCTTTATTGAATATGGCATTCAGAGAAAAGTTAGACTGGAACCTTAGAACTCATCCAAACTCCTTGTGGGCCCGACTCTTGAAGTCAAAATATCAAATGCCTAAAGCTGATTCGAACAAACAATGCTCTCCCACTTGGAAATTAATCAATAATTCATCCTCTTCAGTGGATGATTATCTGAATTGGATACCTAGAAATGGAGAAGCTATTCGCTTACGAATAGACTCAATTCTACGTCAAAAACCTTTGAATCAAATTGAGGAACTCCGACCATTAAGAGACCACATGAAAATGAATGGAATTAAAACTTCGACACATATCTCTTATTGGAAATAGGATGGTTCCTGGTGCAATTGGAATTTTTTGGATATCCCTGAACATATATCTCAATTAGGAGAAATTCTAAAGAAAAATATCTCGGGCAACACCCCCATCAACCGAGGTTTTCCATATAGGATTGGTTGGAAATATTCATCTTATTCCATCAAGGAGGGGTACTTGGACCTTCTTTTCAAATATAACATTCCTCCCAGGTCCTCCATCTGGGTGAAGATTTGGGATCCTCATGTCATTCCTAAAGTCAATATCTTCTGCTAATTGTTGTCCCACAAACAAGTATTAACTTTAGAAAGTTTAAAAAGAAGAGGAATCCAGGGACCATCTGATTCTCTCTGTGGGCACCCATGAAGAGTATATTCCCCACCTTTTTCTTGAATGTCACTTTACTAAGTTTGTCTGGTCTCTGGCACTGTGTCCTCTAATGGCCAGAACCCAATGGGCAAATTATATTTTGGATTTCTTCTCTACTTGGAACAAGAATTATTTGGGCTCCCTTCAATCCAAACCCTCCCTCAAGTCTCTCTAGATGGTGCTTCCGAAATAGATCAATTGGCAAGTCCAATTTTCTAGAAACCGTGCAATTTTCAAGGATGTCTCATTGTCTTCAAAGGTTGTCACTTTAAGAGCTCTGTCTTTTTACATGGGACTGAATCCTCTCCCAAAGGACGACTCTCTTGATCCCCTTGAAAATATATGGATTAATTCATTATCCCCCATACCCTTCTATCCTGATCCCTTTCCTTTTCGGCCTCTCCCAAATAACTAGACTCTTTGCATGTCTCAAATGGAAATGAAAGACTGGAAAAAGCATAAGCAAAAATGAATTTTGTACTTTGACCGGGCCTCTAAAAATAAATCCAAGAATGACAAGAGGGGAAGGGATTTCAATCAATCCTAAGGGAATAATGGAAGCAAATTATTCATGGGGTATAGGAAAAAGATCCAATAACCAAACGTAGATGCATGAACTATTACATGGCATAATCATAACTAAAAGTAAAGAGGCAAAGGATATAGTAATTATGGGTGACTATGACCACAACTCAATATCTCAACAAAGGAAATATCCCAAAGGACAACTCTTTGGATAGGGTGCTTCATCGAATTAGAGCTCATCATAAGATTTCATTATAAGCACAGTTATCACATTCTCCAAAGTCAAACTATAGATGAAGACAGGTTGGAAAATTATGTGTACCTTGGGAGAAACAAAACTAGTGATAAATGACCATAAGAGCACATATCCTATCCCTTAATACATTAATCTTATGGATTTAATAAAACTTATAGTTTTTCGGACTTGGGATATCGTTAAAATGGAAATCCATATGAAGGATAGTGATGAAGGATCCTGCGTTGGATTTATCCTCCTCTCATTTTGAAGGCATATTTTGTAGGAAGCGGTGAAAAAGAAATTAACGCAGCAGGAATGGAGCTCATGTGGTGGGTCAAATATAACCAGGTTAATCCAATGGAGGGTATTGTTTACAATTCACTCTTCCCTATGAAATTCCCTTCAGAAAACTATTTCTCCAAAGTATTCTTGAGCAGTGAGCATGATTCCTTAAAGAATTCTGGTGTGGAGCTCCAATTGAATTCAGAGTGACAAATATTCAAACCCATTTTTCTTTATTGGGAGGTCTGCCAGAGGGAAATTTAATTTACTTTTTGGTCGCTTTGGAATCTTGAGCCTATTGCAATTAAGATTAAGCATTACAGTCAAAGGAGGAATTGCATTGTGAATTGGCACAGAATTTGGGCAACAATTCAGAAAGGTAAGCTTATCTCTCAAGTTTCTAAGTCAGTTCATAATTTAAAACTTCATGCAGACAAATTTTTTTCTCGCTCATGCTCCTTCCCAGGTATTGGAACATCTAATTGGAAGGTTGAGCAAAATATTGAGGAACTGTTGGATCCTCTGACGTACAAGAATTGTTCTCTGGAATGCAATTCCCTTAATTTTGGTCATTTGGTTCAACTGGGTTTTCTGGTCGGACTCTTATATCAACTCTTATACCAAGAATATAACCTTTCTCGGGCATTTCTGGATTGTCGGCCACACTAGATTGTGGGATCGGGTTCATATAAAAGGGCCAGAATGGATATAGATTCAAATTCATCATCTTCTTCAGAGGATAATCTATGTACTCATTGCAGGTCTGGGTAGGAGGTTCTTTAGAAAGAAAGCTATGACCTTAAGATTAAATATTATTACATGGCCTAACTAGAAAAATCTTAGCACTTCAGTTCCAACTTTCTAATATGCCATTAGAAGTATGGTCATGGAGATAAAGCTAAATTTTGAATGTCAGGCATAGCCTTCAAGGCTTAAGGGAGGATAAAGGTAGCCCACGGCTCGACCTAAACGAACATGCAACAAATCTTGATCCTTCAAGTTCGAGCGATCTTGGTTCTTTTTTAAATTTTGTATGGTTTTATTTTCAATTTTGTATGGATCAATACTCTGTTTGGTGAAGTGGTTCAAAATGTTTTCAAGTACATACAAACAGAGAGTGTAGGAATAAAACATATTAAATATCTTCTTAGGGTACTGTTTTCCAGGTGCTAATTTTGTGGCTAGTTTATATGAGTTTTTGGGTTGAATGTAACAACACATATTGGTTATCTAGACATTTCTAATTTCTAAATATGTAACTCCCATGTATTTCGTTGTGACCGGGCACGAACTTTTAATCAAAATTACTCAATTTTGTTAAAAAACATTAATCACATCTACCACAATTTTACTAAAACTATCTCTACTACCTATAACAAATTATCTACTGAGGTATCTTATAAAAGGAACAATATGACCTTCCAACCCTTGGTATTATAAGGATTGTAAGTTTTCTAAAATTGTAAAGCTTGAAAAATGAGTGTGTACAAAGCTCTTACGAGAAGGAAGGAAACTTACTATATAAATAAGAGGAAAGAGCATCTCCTTCACCTCTCTAAAGTTGAGCCTAGAAAGTTTTGGAGGAATATTCTTGTCCGTAAAACAAAATAAGATAAATCGATTCCCTTAAAGAAATGGGTACCTGTCTTAAGAATATTTATGACTCCCTAGACATCATGAGCAACATCGTAAACACTCTTATAGATTAAGATATCTTTTCTTTGGAAGATGTCGAGTTCGAGATTAAGAAGCTTGCTAATGGGAAAGCTAGGGATATTGAAGGTTATTGCGCTGAATTTTTCAGAATGGGAAATTTTGTCCTCATCCCTCACATACATAAACTCCTTAATTTGGCACTAAAGCATGGCTTTCCCAAGCCTTGGACATAAAGGCTTATTGTCTCTATCTTTAAAAGTGGGGACAAAAATGTTCCCTCTAACTATATGACTATCATGATTAGCCACATTTTAGCCAAATTGTATGGGCTCATTTTGGAAATGAATATTAGCTTCTAGCTTGAAACTAATGGTAAAAGAGATAAAGGGAAAGTTGGTTTTAGGAGGTACCACTCAACTATTGACCACCTTGTCAATCTTAGGACCATTGTTGACAAATGTTGCAATGGTAAAGTTGATCATTTTTGTTGTTTTTGTTGACTTTAGAAAAGCTTTCGACACTATCACTTGAGAGAAGTTATGGAAAAGGCGTGAAGAGATAATGGTTCCTTCTGAGCTGAGAGTTGTTGTAACTAGGTTATACAAGAATGTTATTTTTAAGATTAAAACCACCAAGGGTTGGTCTGAAGAGATTAATTGCAATATCAAAGTTAAGCAAGGATGTCTCCTATCCCTCATCCTTTTTGTATTTACATTGATAATCTAGAAGAATGTTTAGAAGATCCATGATGTGATGGACCCCAACTTGCTGGTATAGTCATTTCTCTTCTCCTTTATGCTGACGATATCATTCTTCTTTCCAGAGCCTTGAAGATATCGATAAGCAACTTAGAATCCTCCATGATTACTGCTCCAAGATGGGTATGACTCTTTATACCAAGAAGACTAAATTCATGATAATCAAATCTAAAAGGAACAACTATGATAATTTCATCTATGATAACAATTACATGGAGAAGGTTTCCTCTTACAAATATTTAGGTATTGACTTTCACCATTAGCTTAACTATAACTATAGCATTGAGAAAATAACTATAGGAGGTCGGAAAAATTACAATGAGTTTGAAAACAATTGTCAATTGACTAATCTTTGGGTTTGGATTAAAAAAAGGTTCATGTTCAAGACGCTCATCACCCATGTTATTGTATATGGGTGTGAGGTTTGGGGTTGTAGTATATCTAGAGAATCATGGAAAAATATTGAGATGATTCAAATGAAATTTATAACATAAAACCTCAAGATTAAAGGAAATAATCCCTACCATATTCTCTTGATTGAAGCTAGCCTCTCCCCCATTGAAAGCATGACTATGTTTAGGTATTTGATGTACAAGAAGTTGTTCAACATGGAATTCAAGAGGCTCCCCAAAATTGCTTCTAACTCTAGTCAAAACCCATGCCTCCAACTCAAGCAAGGATTTCATAAGGATGCCTAGTCCTGGCTCAACCACTGGGGGATAAAGGAGGAGATCTCCTTGAAGAATAAGGATGAAATTAAAAACACAATTATTTCCAAATTTAAGGATAAGTTGTGGGATGATAAGGAGTTAGAAAAACAAAATAAGATAATATTTTATAAGGAGGTGATCAACCCCACTCTTGCTAACCAAAATTATCTTTCTATCTTAACAAGTGCTAAGAAGAAAATTAACATTGCAAAGATATGAATTATTTTCATAAGCTTCGAAGTGAAACCAAATGTTGATCTATTCTTAAAACTCCTTAGGACGAAAGAATATGCCTCCTTTGTGATACTAAAAAAGTTGAAGATGAAAAGCACTTTCTCTTAGAGTTCCCGAACCTTACTTGTATTCACTCTCCTTTTCAGAACATTTGTCACACTACCAACCTTCATGATTTGTTAAGTTAGCAATAATATATTGATCTTGAAATGCTTCTCACACTTCTTTTTTATCATAGAAATAACTTATTAAAGAGTCTCAATTAATTTCTTAACTTCTTAAGGTCCGATAAACCATATTGGTCTTTGTGGATGTTAACCACCACCACCATCATCATCATTTTATAAAAATATGTACAAATTTAATATATTAACATCCTAGCTCCCTTGGCTACCTAGCCAAAACTAGCACATCAATATCTAATGCAATTACATGAGCACAAAGACTGGATAATATATCATCCAACTCACCATCCTAATAGTCAATCTGACTCACTAGCCTAATATATTTAGTACATATATTTACATGATCAAAACAGGTAGGGGTATTACATGTACCCTCTACTTCTCTTCTGCATATAACGATGAAACAATAATGCAATTTTACAAACTATATATCAAAATATCTTACCCACAATGTTAGGATATTCCGACACATAGGAAATAGTTAAGTTCAACTTGGTCTAGTATAGAGTTAGGTATAGAGTTAGGTAAAGTGTGTTTCTTTACCGTTGTACATTTTGTAACTTACAATCCGACGGTCACGATATGTAGTGATCCGACGGTTCATTCTCTCCTCGGTATTACCGACACTTGATCCGTGGCTTGACACCCGATTGGTCCATGAATTCTATTTAAAGCGCATGGAGGGTCATTTGTAGGTTAACCGTGCATGAGAGAAGCTTATGTAAATTTTCATTCTTTTATTAATAAATTGCCTGTAGTAGCCACGTTGGCGCAGGCCGTGGACTGTTTCCCTCTCTGAGGGTTTTAACCACGTCAAAATACTGGTGTATTGATCTGTGATCTGTTTGTGAGCGGTGTCCTTTTGGTGTTCTGTCTGAGGAACTTACCCTGTAAATTCCTACATGGTATCAGAGCTATTTGAGGGCCGCGTCCGTTGGTGATCCAAATCTGAAGCCGGTAGAACTGCATGCGGCTGTCGTTTCCTAGATCTAATGTTTCTGACTGTTTTCGGGCCGAGAGGACTGCTCTGTTGTGTTCGGAGCATCTGTTCCAGTGAGGAACCCCTTTCGTTTCACGCGAAAAGGTTTCCGGTAGCCCTATCTGCGTCATTTTAAAGATCTGGAGGTATACAGTCTTTATTTGCAGTTTACTGTTATTTTCTCTCTGCTTATTTCGGTTTCGGTTTATTTAGTTTTTTTTTTAACCGGATTTATACCCTTCATTTCTGCGTATGCTCTTTGCCCTGCGACTCTGTGCGATCTGGGCAAATCAGAAACAGAAAGG
>APFE031439008.1:0-20881 GCA_000404065.3 Pinus taeda | reverse complement strand
ATATCGAAAGATGCCATTTGGTTTAATCAATGTCGGCGCTACGTTTCAAAGAGCTATGGACATCACATTCAAAGGTTTAGTCAATAAAGCCATGGTGATTTATTTGGATGATATAACAGTATACTCAAAGAAGCGAGGCGACCATCTCAGAGACTTAAAATAGATCTTTCAACGATGTTTAAGGTATGGGATTTCACTTAACCCAAAGAAATCTTTTTTTCTCATTAAGCGAAGGGAAACTTCTGGGATTCATTGTATCAAAATATGGTATTCACATTGAACCTGATAGAATCAAAGAAATTTCCGAAATATCCCTACCTCAAAATAAAAAGGCCATGCAATCTTTTCTTGGTCAAATCAATTTTGTGAAAAGATTTGTCCCGGATTTTTCAAGAATCGTTTCTCCTTTGCAAACCATGATAAAAAAGAATTCAAATTTCAAATGGGGTCTGGACGAACATGAAGCGTTCAATCTAATCAAACAGGCTATCATTAATGCTCCGTCTTTAGCAACCCCGAATTTTTCAGAACCTTTTATCTTATACACATTCGCCTCAGAAAAATCATATGCCGCGATCCTAACTCAAGCAAATCAAGAGAAATCGGAAGCTCCAATCGCATTCTTTAGCTCTAATTTACAAGGAGCTGAACTCAATTATTCAGACGTAGAGAAACAGGCGTATGCCGTTTTCAAAGAGATCAAGTATTTCAGACCTTTCTTACTTAAAACCCATACCAAGATCATAGTACCGTTTCCAGCGGTAAGAAATCTTTTAATACAGAAAGATGTGGGTGAAAAAAGAGCAAATTGGATCATTGCTTTACAGGAATATGACCTTGAAATCAAACCAGCAAGCATTGTGAGAGGCCAAGGCTTCTGCAAAATGTTAGCTGGAGCATCGCATATTCCTGAAAGCTCGTCAGAGGAAGTACAAACGTATGAGGTAAGCCTAAACGATATTGTTACACTGAAATTTGTCACCTTGACTATCTGCAGTCTATGTGGCCTCATCAATAGCCACATTGTCCTCTTTTTCAAGCCCCATACCTCTGCTCTTCATGTCAAAACTTCAAAGAGAGAGAAAGTCACTTGAAAACATGTTTATCTCTAGGTACGTAAGTTCTCTCTACCTTGCCTGCGTGTACGCACTCCAAATACATTATACCTGCGTACTTGTACGCTCTGTAAGCTAAAGGTTGGGTGCGTACCCCTGTAAAGGTCAAAAGGCGCGAGTTTCATCTTTAAAAAGTTACTTGTGGTCACTTCTAGAGCCTTCTAGAAGAGTTTTTGACGTGTATTGAGCGCCTCCAGATGGTTCATGCACCCCTATGATAGAGGAGCTTATCCCATCAAGGGAGGAGCTACCCCATCCAAAAGAGGGAGTATCCCATTGATGTTGGAACTGAATAACCTCCTCTAGAATACTATAAATACAGGCATTGGGCCAAAGGAGGGGAGGTTGAAAGCTGAACATTCTAAAGGGTAAATGCTGCTGGAATTAGGACTTCCATTGTTGAATTGTGAGGAGAGATCACTATCCTTCCTTGTTGCCATATTGGGAGTGGGTGAGCTTGTCAAAGTAGAGGAAATCTCTTGCTGGACCCTGGGAGGAGCTTGCACAACACCAAGGCTCAGGTTGTAATGGTTCCTTTTTGATTATTTAATACAAATAAGTCCATTCTTTTCAATGATTTGTTAATGAATTATTTCATGTATTCCTTGGTCAATGTGATAAATATGCTTTGTTTTATTATGAATATTCAGATGCTATGTAATCGTTTGCTTTGTTAGTGTATGCAGGTCTGAAAGTGAAGGAGGAGCTCATCTGGATCAGCAAGGCTGGACTGCTACAACAAGCGTTGGACCTAAGGTAAGATCGAAAACATTTGAATTCTCGTAGAATAATGTGTGTTTAGAGAAGGATAGCTCTTGTTTGGTTTGTTTGTGACTAGAGAGTCTTAGACTCCTAGGGAGGTTAGATTTGTCCGCAAATATAACTCTTTCCACATGACAATATCTTGCCTTGAAATCTAGAATTGGTTGAATGACTGTTGAAAATCTGCTAAATAATCCTCAATCTGATCTTTTGTTGCTAGGTGTTTTAGACTAATATTCATTCCCTTGAAGTTTGGAAAATGGTTGAAATTGTTTTCCCATAATCAGCTTAGCTCCCTTTAAAACTAATTGGTCTGCCATGTGCCCCTTTAAATTCTATTTTTGTCATTTTCTGATTTTCATCATCCTTTATTTTGTCACAAATATTTGAGGAAAAATATATTTTTAAATAAATTTTCCAAATATTTAATTAAACTCTTAAATGAATTTAAGGATTTAGAATTTCAATATAGTTATTTAAATGATTTTATAAACCATCTAGTTTTCGAAATCCACCTATTGTTTTCCCTTCCCATGGATTTACAAAAACATGTGTAGTTTTTAAAATCCATGGGTTGTTTCTCCTTTTCACCTTCCTCTGTAAATTCCTTTTACCCTTGTAGAATAATATTTTCACTTTACTCTTTTACTTTCACCTGCAACATGATTTTACACCTGTAAATTGATTTAACCATGATTTCACCATGCTTCTTTTACCTTAATATCCATCGTGAAATGCATTTACATGAATGCCATCTTTGCTCACCTGTATATTAATTTCAGACAAAATTTTTCCTTTTATTTTCTCTGATAAATTCATTGCATCGGTGAATTTCATTTTACGTGTAGCTGTAAAATCATTTTACAATTTCATATGAAATTTCCCTTTTATTTTCTCTGATAATTTCATTACATAGTGAATTTCATTTTAATGTGTAGTTTAAAAATCATTTTACACCTTAGCATCTATGAATTTCGTTTTACGTGTAGTGGTTAAATCATTTTGCAATTTCATATGAAATTTTCCCTTTTATTGCATCTGTGAATTTCATTTTACATCATTTTACACCTTAGCCTGTTATTTCATTTCACCCACTTGGCCTTCCATATGTGAATTTCATCTTCACCTTATCTTTTTCATTGTACCTCCCATCCACATAACAATAGTATGAAATTCCATTCCCACCACATTTATAAAAGTCAAAACAATAAAGTTCATGGTTTTCCAAGGGGGTAGTGGAAAGTGGTTTAGGAAGGGGGTAAGTGCTAGGTGGGCCATAGGCTTTGACCTTTAGCTTTTGAGTGTAAAATTATTATATATAAAAAATAAACCATTGAAAAACATAATAAATATATATCTCAGCATTTGGCCTAGAAGGAAATTAGCAATTTCCCACTGAAATCTTTTTAATTTTCAGGGTACCAAAATACATTACAACATCAGCTGCTTTAGCTTTTAAGTGTAAAATTATTATATATAAAAAATAAACCATTGAAAAGCATAAGAAATATATATCTGAGCATTTAGCCTAGAAGGAAATTGGCAATTTCTCACTGAAGTCTTTTTAATTTTTCAGCGTACCAAAATACGTTACAACATCAGCTCCAATGGGGACTGCTTCCCCTGTGGGATGCAGAGAATTAGTAGACCAACTGCCTTAAGTGTTGGACATGGAGTCATACGTAAACTTGATTATCAGCCATTCATCTTCCATCATATAAAAATATAATCAATCCTCATGGATCAATCTTGTCATTTGAATACCTTGCTACTGCACACTAAAAACCTGCAACTGTGAAACACAACCATATATTTGCACTAAGTCAGATACTCTTTCTTACTAAAATATGAAAATAACTAATCAATCCCACACACCTCTATTTAACTGAACTGAGAAACTTTACACTCTTAGGTGTAATCTTCTTTCCAATGTAACCAAGTGCGGGTTGGATTTATTGACAAACCATGTTTCCTGCAGCTAAAAATCTGAAAAATATATACAGTATGAACATGGAATCCCATGGGAAACTTATACTCACAGTTATACTTTAAAAATTTCATCCTTTGTATACATTTTAGATTTCTGACCATGGCAGAGAGGGAGAGTTATATACTGTTGATTGCAAGTATCAATGAACCTTGCATAGTAGTAAAGGCAACTGAAATTTCGAAATAGTGGGATCGGTTACCTAGTGGAATCACCATATGAAAAAGTGGAGATTTCTGGGTGAAATAAATGAAACCAATATTAAATGCCCACTCCTTGTTCACTGGCAAGGAATAGATCTAATATTTATCGTTCCCCAGAGAAAGATATCTTTGTTACTTTTCTCCCCAACAACGGCGCCAAATGTTTTATCGATCCCCAGAGAAAGATATCTTTGTTACTTTGCTCCCCAACAACGACGCCAAATGTTGTACCTGTTTCCTGTAGGTAGTCCTTGGCTGCAAAAACTATGCTAGGAAACCAACTCAACTAGCCTTTAGGTTCAAGCTAGCCCTTGAAACAGAGGGGTCTCCCTCAGTTGTTACGAGGATTTGTTTAACGTTGTTCACCTGCCATTGAATAATAGCCTTTGTAGCACAAGGGCTAGATTTATGGTTTTAATTGGGGGTGGTTGGCTATCAATGACAATACCTATTCAAGATTAAAGGCCTCTCTCACAGGGTCCCTTAGAATGTGTCAACTTATAGCTTGACATAATAACTTAGCCTTTCAAGGATTATGATAGAAGAATATAAGGAGATTCCTAATAGTTGAGGAGTCAGACAGACTATTTAACAACTAGGGAAATTTGGATGCATGTAAAATATTTCTACAGTCCAACAAAACATATTCAGAGTATTCAAGAAGGCAAAACTGAAACCAATTCTAAGAGGAGCTATTTCAGAAAGATAGTCCAGCAAGCTAATCTCTTTTAATGGCTATCAAAAGGCATACATCAAAAACCAATCAAAGAGAAGTTATCTTGGACAAACAATCCAATAAGATAATCTCTTTCTAAATGTTATGATTTTGCAAGAGATTTAAGAATAAATTGATACTCAATCTACACTTACCCAGACCTTCCTATGAATGCTTTAAGCGTTTGTAGAAATAAGATATGAAACTCTAGAAAGACATACTAGAAAACAAAAATTTCTGTTAGACTGGAGCTCGAAGACTTTCATTAAAAATCATATAATAGAAGCTATTACAAAGTGAAGAGCCTTGGCATCAAAACCCCACGCTGTTTATTACAAATGAAATAATATAAATAGACAAGATCTCTCCTAAATGTTACAATAATTATGGAATACATTCCTGAATAATATACTAAAAATAAAACACTCTCTAAATTGTCTATTAGAAACTTTGAATTTCTTGCAAGTAACTTGCCTTGAAATTTGGAATTGGTTGAATGAATGCTAAAAATATGCTAAATAATCCTCAATCTAATGATCTTCTGCTGCTAGGTGTTTTAGATCGATCTTCATTCCCTTGAAGTCTGGAAAAAGGTTAAAACTGTTTTTCCATAGTCAACTGGCTGTCCCTTTAAACCTGATTGGTCTGTCATATGCCCCTTTGAATTCTATTTTTGTCATTTTATGATTTTCATCATCCTTTATTTTGTCACAAATATTTGAGGAAAAATATATTTATAAATAAATTTTCCAAATATTTGATTAAACTCTTAAATGAATTTCAGGATTTATAATTTCAATATATTTATTTAAATGATTTGATAAACCATCTAGTTTTCCAAATCCGTATATAGTTTTTAAAATCCATGGTTTGTTTCTCCTTTTCACCTTCCTCTCTGAATCCATTTCATACCTGTAAATTTCTTTTACTGTTGTAGAATAACCTTATATTTTCATTCAGCCTCCCATCCACATAACATTTATTTCATAATAGTATGAAATTCCATTCCCCCCACATTTATAAAAGTCAAAACAATAAATTCATGGGTTTCAGAGGGGCTAGAGGTAAGTGGTTTAGGAAGGGGGGCGCGAAATATATTTATAACCCTTGGATTAAATGTGCCCATATCTCGAGGCATGGAAGAATAGGGGAGTTTAAATAGTTAAGTGTGGGGTGGGCCATAGGCTTTGACCTTTAGCTTTTGAGTGCTGGCTTTAAATGCTTCACATACGATTAGGTTCAATTTTCTATTTTTTAGAGTATAATTTTTATTTTAAATAAATATTTCCATAAAAATATATAATTATATTTTTATAAAAATAAAACTATTTAAAATTAAAATTATTATATATAAGAAATAAACCATTCAAAAGCATAATAATTAGCCTAGAAGGAAATTGGCAATTTCTCACAAGAATCTTTTTAATTTTCAGCGTTATAAAATATGTTTCAAGACTACCTATATTATTGCGTGTACCTGTACCTATACCTATACTGTCACATGTACATGTACCTATACTTTGCTGCAACCTATGCAAAATCTCCATATATCTGACATCCTGTTGACTTGCCTGCAAGATCCTATCTTGTAAGTCTGTCCCATAAGCACTCATAGCTACCAAGTGATTTACCTGTACCCGCTTGCTGAGAGCATTTGCCACCCTTTTATCATTTCCTTTGATGTACCTGATATTGATGTCAAACTCGCTGATCGTGGCCAACCATCTAGATTTCCCAACGTTAAGATTCGACTGGTCAAACAAATACCTCAACCCAATATGACCACTCATTAGTAAAAACCTCCTGCCAAGAAGATAGTGCCTCCACATCGTCAATGCATGTATGATCACTATTAATTCAAGATCATGTGTTGGGTAGTTTTTCTCATGCTCGTTTAGTTTTCGTGACTCATAACACACCACCTATACATCTTGCATAAGGACTCCACCAAGTCCTCTCTTGCAAGCATCTGTGCATACTACAAACTCTTTTTCTGGGTCTGCAATCTATAGAACTGGTGCATGTGTCAACAACTGTTTAAGCTGCTCATAACTAGCCTCACACTCTGTCCATTTGAACTTAATACCTTTCCTTTGCAATGATGTGATAGGATAAGCAATCTGTGAGAATTTCCTGATGAACCTCCTATAATAGCTTGCTAGCCCCATGAAATATCTCACCTCATCCACACTCTTAGGAGCTACCCACTCCATGATGGCCCTTATCTTATCTGGATCTACTACAATTCCCTCCTTTGAGACAACATGCCCCAAGTAATGTACCTCAACCTAAAAGAAACTACACTTGCCGAGTTTAGCATACAACCGATTCTCCCTCAACAACCTCAACATTGCTGTTAAATGCTCGACACGCTCTTCCTTATTTTTAGAATATACCAATATATCATCAATGAACGCAATAAAAAACTTATCCAAATACAGGTGAAACACACTATTCAACAAGCACATAAAAGTAGGTAGAGAATTAGTTAAGCCAAATGGAATTACAACAAACTCATAATGCCCATACATGGTTTGGAAAGTTGTCTTGTAAATGTCATCCTATTTGATGCATACCTGATGATATCTGAATCTCAAACCAATCTCCGAGAACATTGTTGCTCCCTTCAACTGATCAAACAAGTCATGAATCCTTGGTAATGGGTACATGTTCTTAATAGTCACTTTGTTCGATTGGCTGTAGTCAATGCATAATATGAGAGTTCCATCTTTCTTCTTTACAAATAATACTGATTCACCCCATGGTGATACACTTGACCTAATGTATCCCTTGTCCAACATTTCCTTCAACTGCAACTTTAACTCGATCAACTCATGTGTGCTCATCTTGTAAGGTTCTTTTGATGCTAGAGCTACCCTTGACACTAACTCAATAAAAAATTCTACCTCCCTGTGAGGTGGAAACTCTGTAATGTCCTCAGGAAACACATCCTAGAACTATTGTATAACTGGGTACCTGCTCAACACATCTACATCCTCAACTTCCTTACCTTTGTCAGTAGAAATGTGCACTGCAAATAACATACACCATTTCCTGTGACTACTCATTACTTGCATAGTTGTCACCGTCTTAACTGATATGGCTTTCTTCTTACCCTACAAGACTCTTAGTTCCCCATTGTCATCAACACACTCAATGGATTTGTCATAACAATCTACCTTGGTTCTATGAATATGCAACCAATCCATGCCCAATAACATACTGTATGATCCTAATGGTAATACATTTCGATGTGTTGCGGTCAGCATACCGTTTAAATCAAATGCACAAGATATTACCCAATGATGAACTCGCTTCTTTGTTCCTGTAGCCAACTGCACTAACCAAGATTCTATATGCAATTCCTTACTCAAGCCACACTTATCCACCAAGTCAAGACTAACATAGCTATAATTAGATCCAGGGTCAATCAAAATAGAAATAACTTGATCACAAATCTTACCATCCATCTCAATGATAGATGCCTGATGGTTTGCTCGTTTGTTCTCCAATGCTGCATAAATATGAGGAACACTCTGACCAACATCCCCAATAGTTTGTGCTTCCTACGCACTATATATCTAAGGCATACCACCCTAATTATGTGGACAATCTCTCTTAAGGTGCTCCTTGCCACATGTCCAATGCTCCAACCAACCAGTACCATCACCTCTACCCTATTGCTGCGACCTGTGTCCCTATCTAGATGCATTAAACCTCTTTTACAGTGCCACATTTTCTTTCTCATATGCATACTGATGTCTTGTCCTCTTAGGATACCATTTACCTTCACCTCTTCACCTTTGTCTTTTCCCTTCCATTCTTGCTGAGATTCATTCTTACGCTTAGACTGTTCATAGAAATGCTTCAGTTTCCCAATAACTTCCTCAAGTAACCGAGGCTCATCATACTTAATCTGATCTTTAAATGCTGATGAAAATCCACTGACAAATCGTTGAAATTTAGCCTTCTCATTTGTAAGATACGATACATACCTCAATAGCTCCAGAAACTTGGTTCTGTACTCTTCATCTGTCACTGACCACATCTTTAGCTCATAGATTTTTTTAGCCTTATTGTTGTAGTACCTTTCTGAAAAGTATTTCTTCCTGAAAATCCTCTTGAACTCATGCCAACTCAAATCATCTGTCATGATGTCTCTGACCTGCTTCACATATTCCCACCAAATTTATGCTTTACCTTTCAAGTTGAAGATCACTACTATGGTCTTCATGTTATCTGTGTAATTATGCAACTCAAAGAATTTGTTCATCCCAAGTATCCAAGCCTCAACATCTTCCTTCTTCTTCACATCTCCATCAAAATTAGGTGGCTTTGATTTCTTTAACTCATATGGAAAGCATCCCCTAGCACTCCTCTTGTAAGGATGATAACCATGGCAATCATGATGTCTATGAGAACCAAAAATAGAATAGTACATGTATCCATTACCTCTCCTATCTGGAGTATCCAATAATATGTCGTATCTAATAATGTAATCTCTATCTGAAATGTTATCCCCATGAGACCTACTACCATATGCCCCTTTAGTTATATCCTCATGTCCATGCCTGATCCGAAGTGGCCCTTGTCGCTGCAATTTTGACAAACTCTGAAGAAGTATGCATTAACCTTTGCTTGTTTCTCTTGTGCATCTATGATCCTATCATTATCTTCCTTACAACTCCTTATTTCTTCCTTCAAGCTTCTCAATGTGTCTGCCAACTTAGAAGGGTGCCCAACACCATGCTTCCCATGTGATTCATCGGGAGAGTCTTTGTAGCCATTTGATCTCTTTCCTTCCAGGCATACTATGCGAGCTAAACCAAATCACAATAAATCATCGCACCTTAACATAGCTCGAGGAGGATACCTTGTCTGCAAGATCAAAAAATCAACATGATACATGTATAACATAATCATAATAGAATATAGACATATAACAAGTAAGTGCATCGACACATAAACATCATTCTAGCTAGAGTCTAGTCATCAATGCAAGGCCATATCAACAATGCATGCTATGACCTCATGCATGAAAACAACCATTAATCCATTGCACACATTGCCACCTGAAACCATCAACATGCATAAGCAATGCGTAAGCAACCACACACATGCATGGATGCATGTAATCAAGAATAAGCGGTCAATACTTGTAACCAAACCTACAAGAATTTTACATGTAACCAAACATACAAGAATGTAACCAAACATATGAAAATGTAACCAAGCATGAAAAAATGATACATGTAAGTGACATATAACAATATGTAACCAATCATATGCTCATGACAAAGCACTCCACAATAACAACATCAAGTTCCAAATGACAACATCACTACAACCATGATCAACATTGTGCAGATGCAACAATCACATGGAATGCAAGTGTAAGAGACACATGAAATTGACATGCATGCATGACCAACTATTGATGCCCCGAAAATCGTTACATCAACATTGGGGGATAACCACCCGGTCCGGACCTTAATACAACTCCTTTTCCGTTTGGGATGGTGGCTCCGACTGGATATAATGGGCCAGTTTCCCAATAAATGAATAAAAGGGGGTGAATGAATGATTGTTTTTTTATAAGTGATAATAAATGGAGGACTTATTCTATGAACGAAAACGTAAATGACTATTTTATCCTGGGAAGCTTCTATTCTTTAAGTGCAACGTTTAATGATCTGTGTTTGCTGATAGGCATATAGATGACACTATGCAATAAACAAAGACATTCATTTAAATGATAATTGCTTCGTTCAAATAGTTGAACGAAGTAATTCATAAAACAATATTACACTTCTCTTTTATATTACCGATACATGCATGATTGAAAGAGTAGAAAACTATAAACATCCAATAGTGGAAAGTATAAAGCTTACTGTTTAAAACACATTCACATATTCAATAATAAAAAAAATGACCAAACAAAAATCCACATAAAAGGAATAAATTCAGACATAGATAATAGTACCATATGAGCTGCGAATTATCCTTACGCCAATCGCAATTTGAATTCCTTCTTCCGATTCAGAAATACATTTAAATAAAGGCAATAGTGCACATTCACATCAAAGCTTCATTATCAAAATTTGGAAAGATTGGTCCAGTTTTCATAAAAGAATATGCCTGAAGTACAGTAGTGCAACTTCAGGCTTAAGTCATATACAAAAACTTACGACCCTTTCTAAATACATGAAAGGGTCTATAAATACTAAACTAAGCTAACAAACTACAAAAATAAAATGCTACTAAATTGGTATAATCCGATCTTAAATATCTCTCCCACAGTGATCTGGTAATCGACAGTGATGATTCATCCTTCTAGCTGTTTTCCCTTTGTCTTGAGTTGGCATATTGCCAGCATTGGCTCCACTTCTTGAGGGCGGCTGGGACGAGAATTGATTTGAGTAGCATAGGTGGCATCATGTATATCAGGAATGATACACCCGATTGCATCCATCAGGCATTTGAGGGCGGCTCTCTGACTGTATGGTTTTACTAGGAACAACCAATAGGTGTCCCAAGTTAAACTTTTAATTCTTGAGATCAACCTCCCATTCTTTTCTAGCTCTTGGTTACATGACTGCTCCAATGTCTTGGCTGATAATAGTTTACCTGGTGTACATTGAGAAATCATGTTAGATAAATAGAGAGTATTATTGATCAATTCAATTAAATTTCTTGTGGATAACTTGCATCTAGAAACAACTCTCTCTGCTTTCATTAGTTGAGACTGCCACTCTGTGAATAGGATTTCCTTATGGGATTCTAAGATTTTGGGCAAGTTTGCTGCCTGTCCCTCGTTAGAGTCCTGCTAAGTAAGAAAATCTGTCAAAGTGTCGTCGGCTTGCTCTAAATCCTACCTGGCATCAACTGATTTGTCTATTATAGACGTTGTTATGTCGCACAGAGGTTCAACTTGGGCGATTTCATGACATAACAATATTATTTGTGTTATTAATGCCTTGTTAATTTGCATTGCCTTTGCTCTGAACTCAGCAGGCTGGGGAAGACTCTTGAACCGTTCTACTTGAGATGATAATCGAGCAATTTGCTCATCTTTTGTCTTTGCCATCTGTTCATTCATCGCCTTCAACTTTGATAATGCCTCTGATAGTTCCTTCTGTCTCTGGATTGCTCCCGAATCTATCCTCTGCTTCTCTTCATGCAACTGTTTGTTGAGCTGGTTATTTAACTGTTGTTGTGTGGATAGTTGCTTTTTTAGCTGTTCTGACTTCTGCTATTCTTCTGATAGTTGTGCTTGTAGAGAAGCGATCACTTGATCCTTTTCTTTCAACAAATTGCTTACCTCCGATGCCTTATCCATGGTGGATGCCGAATAGGCACCGGCATATTGCGATAACTTTGTCAGGTCATTGGAGGGGTCGAATTCTTCTCTCCATACCACATTGGCTGTTATTGTTTTTTCAGGTAACAAAGAAGGTTGATCAATCCTTCTCCTTTTCTGCTATCGCTTTATTACAGTCCTGTGTTTTGGGCTATAGAAAACATCTAGTGGAGGAATGTCCTCCACCTGCAAAATAATTTGATCGGAAGGATTCTTTGGAATTATTTCTACTACTATAGTTGGGGGTAGACAGCTGGTTCCTTTGCTTGGAACCTCCATTGATGCTGTATCTTGTGTATCGGAAGCTTTTGATGTCTCGACGTCCATTGAGGTCTCAAGATTTCCTATAATTGTATTAATCCTCGCTGCGCTGCTCCTGTTGCTTTTTCTGTTCTTCTTCCCTTATTCTCTCCTGTTCTTTCTTTTCTGCTTCCTCTTTGTCTTTCCTCTTTGCCTCTTCTTGTTCTTTCCTCTGTGCCTCTTCCTGTTCTAACCTCCGAAGTTCCTCCTACTCTCTTCTCTGGACTTCTTCAAATATTTCGGATGTAGCAGGAGGTTCGCAGGTAAGCTGCTGCTCAGGCTCGCTTGACTATATCATCGGGGTAGTAGCTAACAAATCTAGAGGCAGAGTTTGCAACCTCTGTTCTCTAAGTTTATTAAATTCTACTAACCCGTCATCACGGTATCTCATTCTAGCTAGCTGTTGCACCTGGAATATTTACTCGGCGGAGGAGAATAGGTCATCAAACTCATATTCCTTATGTTCAAATTTAGTAAGCTTGGCTTCATCTAGGGAATTATAGATGACTTTCTTTGGGTCGAAACGTCTATTAGGAAGAGTGGAGAGACTTAGGATGTTAATTTTTTCTGCCTCTTTCTCTTCATGTTTATAATCATGCAGAGTATAGAAGCCACACCTTAGAGGAAAATGAAGCCAAACTTGCTTCTTTGAATTTCTGAGAGTTTTCGTGGCTGACGCAGTTGTAAGCTGATATGCTATTTCGCGAGCTAATAGTTTGTCTGGTATGTACAAGGGGAGGACATGAGGTCTAGCCTAACTGCCAAAAACTCTTACATAGGTGAATTTTTCTTCTCCAAACCAGGTTCCTAGGGCTGTCAAGTCAATCTCAGCCTGAGAGGAGATCTTAGGGGCAGGTTTATCAAAAATTGCATAGTAAATAGGTAGCACGAATCCATTGCAGACTTGGTATAAATGGTGTTTATAATGAGCTTTCCATAGTTTCTGGTGGTAGATATGAATAGGCATAGGGTCCTGTGGAGTCCATCTCCACCCTAACACAGGAAAATTAGAATTAAAATGGAGGGTATCCAAAATATAGGCACTAAAATAAAATGGGGGATGAACCTATCACTAACACGGGATTTGTTTCTGAATTCGAGAATAGATGTAGCCAACTTATCCGATAATATAGTCCCCCAATCCATGATTTCACTATTACATGCCACTTCCATCAAAGGTACCATTTCTATGGAAAATTTTGAAGAATCATGTAATCCCCACAATCGACACATCATGACTCCAGCATAACAATAAGGAGAGCATAAGGAGTCGACGGAGTACTTACCCGAAGACTCATGTTTGTGTTTCGCCGGGTTCTGTCTCCATTCTCATATAGGCGCTGACTCGGTTTCATTCTCATCTCAAAACTTCTCGAGAAAGGCTTTATTGTACTTCTTCTCTCGTTCGGGCAAATGGTACATTTGTCTGAAATCATTGGGCTGAAATGAACCAAATACTCTCCCATCAATAGTGCAGAATGTTCTGTCCGTAATTGGAATTTCCTCAATTGCCCATCTCACCACATCCGTATATGGAAGAATTTGCTCTCGAGATGCTATCCTATGTAGGTAGGAATCAGCCAAATATTTTAAAGTAGCATCAGATTTTCGGCTTGAACTTGTTGTAGCTTGTACCGATGTTTTCCGAGGTTCCTTGGCTTCAACCAGGTTGTAAATATTTTTCCAAGTAGTGCTGCCAAGGCCGAGACATGTGCTATCTGAGATTAATCCCTTCTTGCTTGGTCCTGGATCGGTGGCATGTTGTCCTGTTACCATAGAAGCTGAAGTCATTCCAGTCTTCTTAGATTTCTTTCCCATTTGGTCTGGAATCGTTACTGCGGAAAAACTCCGCATAAGAGAAAAATGAACGTAATGTAGAGAATAGATGGCGAAAGCCAAGTATGAGGGAATTGTGTCAATCAATGATAATGGAAGATTTATCATAAGGCTCCTGCGGATACAATATCTGAAAGGATTTAGGCATAACTGCTCATTAATTGATCGTTAAAACCTGTCAATCATTTAAATGCTCATTATATCCTTTATTTTCCAAATAATGGTTTAAGCGTGGATTTGATTTTTTGGCAGTTGGACGCGAGCGAATCTCTATCAGGAAGAGAAAAGGCTTTCAATGATAATTAATATACAATATAGCAGAATCATATCGATCCTTTTCGAAAGTCGCATTTTGGGTTCATCGCAATCGGAAATCGGAGGAAGCCTTGGGCAATTTTATTTAAGTTTTATGGAATCCCCGATCGCCGATAGTGATAGCGCTTGACTCGCATCGGGAGTTTGAATGAGGAGAGTTTGTTATGTTCACGTCGCATTCCCCAATTGCCGATTGCGATATCGCATCGGAGAAAAGGGGAGGGGCCTTTTATTATTTGTTTTCCTGATATCCGTTGGCTACTCACTTTTATCGCATCGGGAAAAATCAATGGGTCATGGTTATGCATCCTTTGTTGTTGCGATATGTGATCTTGTGATCGCTTTATCACAATAATAAAGAATTATTCGTTTTATTTCTTAAGACCGATTATTTTAATAGGTTTTAAAATGTTTTGTTTATTTCCAAACCTTTAGAAGAGTGATGGATTAATACCAATTTAATCTAAAAGGGACACATTTCAAATTATAATTTTTTAAAGTAAGATTTTATGAAATGGGGGGTTGTTGTATAGCACAAAAATTGGTGATTCGCTAGAAGAAACAATTATCGCTGAAAAAGTTATTGAAATTTTTTGAACTTTCTTTACATAGATACCTTATCATAAAGGAAAGTTCTAATATAAATAAGTATACACACATTTTGAATATAATAAAGGCATGTTTTTGCTAATTCTCTCTCTTGTTAAAACTAAATACATTCTAAGTTTTAAATTGGCCTTTATTGGTTGATAATGATAAAACAAAACAATTTTCCAACTTAGCCTTTTTAGTTGACTCCTTTGTCACAGGTAGAGCCTCTACTACTAGCAAACGTTCATAGTTTCGACAGGGATACCTTTTAACCATTTGATTGTTCACGACCCCTTCCATCTCAGAGTATGATTAAAAGAATTAATTCAAAACATGTTTTCATATTTTGTATTTCTTTTCTTTTCCATTTTTTGTAAGATAAAAAGCCATTGTCCTGGTTTGGTTTCCAACTGATTTGACAATGCCATTCACTGGTTGTAATCTAATCGAACAAGCTGGCTCGTGCTGAGACCCCTTGTCTTATGATTATAAGCCATTACCCTGTTTTGGTATGTAGTGTTGGTAATGTGAGTTAGATTATTTCCCAATGATCATGGTAAGCAGGCTTGTGATAAGACCCCTTATATTTATATCAGATATTTTAGAATTACACTCTGAGTAATCATATACTTGAATGAATGGGATGAACAATTTTCTCCTTAAGAGAAAATGGATGACAAGGTAAGAATTGAGGATGCTAAGATTGAATCAGTCTCTATTTTGATATTGGTAACCCTTTTGTGGCCAATTTAAAAATATTAAAATGATTTACAGTAGATATAAATCTCGAGAGGATTTTCAAAAAAATAAAATGGGGTTTTCAGAATGTTAATATACCTAACTTCCTAGAAATTGTTCCTTTTGTTTAAGATTTCTATTTTACAAAAGTAAATATTAAAAATACTTCTTCCGAGCAACATTTCAATACAGCAAAGGCCAATAGAAGCTATTTTACAACTTTATTTCCTAATGGTCCTAAATATTGCAAATCCTACTGAATTTAAAAGAGAAGGGGTTACCTCCTCAATTGAATAATTTCTTTAAGATGAGGCCATTAACAGGAAGAGAGTCCCTCTTTCCTGATAGATCTTGTAATATGAATTTTGAATGGACTATCTTCTCGCTGATCTGAAATGGTCCAAGCCACATCTTTTGGAATTTGGTGTGTTTACCTTTATCCTCATGTGCTTTGTCCCATTTTAGAACTAGATCACCAACCTGCAACTGTTTAGAACTAGACGAAGTTGAATCAAATGATAACTTGATTATCTGCTGATGTTTATCATGAGTAATTTTGGCCTTTTCTCTTTCTTCTTCTAATTTTAAAATTTGATCATGTCTGAGTTGGATAGAAGAAGATGGTCTTTCTTCAATAAACTGAACTAGGGCTAGAGAAGGAAGCGCTAAATTGGTCGGTAGTACTGCTTCTTTCCTGTAGACAAGGTTGAATGGGGAAGTACCTATAGAGGCCTTCTGTGTTATCCTATCAGCCCATAGTGCGAATACTAAAGATTTGTGCCATTTTTTATGATTTTGTTCGATAGTTCGCTTAATGATTTTGAGTAGATTTTTATTGGTAGATTCTGCTAGACCATTACCCTGGGGATAGTAATTTGCAGAATATTTCAATTTAAATCCTCTTTTGATAGCAAACTCAAACATGGTGTTTCCAGAAAAATAAGATGCATTATAAAAAACAAGAGCATTTGGGACACCAAACCTGGTAATGATGAACTGGTCTGTGAATTCTATAATTCCCTCAGAGTTTGTTGTCTTTAATGGAATTGCTTCAACCCACTTGGTAAAGTAATCAGTAGCAGTAAGGATATACTTGTGTTATTTGGAGGATTGTGGAGTTATCTCTCCAATGATGTCTAGTCCCCATTGTTCAAAAGGTTGATCGATAGTAACTCGTTGCAAAGGAAAAGCTGGTTTCCTTTGTCTTCCACTGGAGACTTGACAACTTCGGCATTTTCTTACATACTCATGGGTATTTTTGAATAAGGTGGGCTAGTAATATCCAGCATGGATGATTTTGTGAGCTGTTGTGTCGGCTCCAAAATGTCCTGTAGCTGGTCCATCACATAGTTCCTGCAAAACCTTTTGTGCTTAAGGTTTCTCTAGGCATCTTAATAAAACTGAATCGTAGTTTTGCCTAAAAAGCACATCATCAATGATAACGAAGTTTTTTGACTTTAATCTAATAGCCCGTTTGTTTTTATAAGAGAGATTAGGAGGTGCATGTCCATTTTTCAAATAAAATATTAAATTTGCATATTGAGATTCAGAATCGGCAATACTTATCTGGTTGATTTCTTCAATATGATCTGTCTCACCTGATTCCAGAATGTTGGATGCTCCTGCTAATAACCTGCAAAAACCTTGACCTCTAACAATTTTTGCTAGCTTGATTTCCAAGTCATATTCTTGAAGTGTTGTAACCCAATTTCCCTTTTTTCACCTAGTTCTCTTTGGATCAGTAATTGCCTTATTGCAGAAAAAGGAACTATTACTTTTGTATGGGCTTTTAGAAGGAAGGGACTATAGTGTTTGATGGCTTTATACACGGCAAAGGCTTGTTTTTCAACTTCAGAGTAATTTAGTTCTGTACCTTGAAAATTTGAACTAAAGAATGAAATCGGTGCTTCCAATTTGTGATCGTTGATTTGAGTGAGTACCGCTGCATAAGATAAATCGGACGTGATAGTGTACAGTGTGAAATGATTAGAAAAATTAGGAGTGTTTAAGGCGGGGGAATTGATTATTGATTTCTTGATTAAATCAAATGCTTCTTTTTCCACAGTCCCTCATCTAAACACTAAATTTTTCTTAATCATGGTTTGTAATGGTAAAATAATATGAGAAAAATCGGGAACAAATCTTTTGACAAAGTTGATCTGACCTAAAAATGAATGCATTGATTTTTTGTTGTGAGGAAATGGGATTTCAGAAATTTCTTTAATCCTGTCGGGATCAATATAAATACCATCTTTGGAAACAATAAATCCCAAGAGCTTTCCTTGATCTAGAGCAAAGAAGGATTTTTTGGGATTAAGTGAAATACCATATCTTCTACAGCGTTCAAAAATTTGATTCAAATCATGTAAATGGTTAGATCTCTTTTTAGAAAATACAGTAATATCATCTAAATAGACGACTACTGTCTTGTTGGTCAATCCTTTGAAAGTTGTATCCATTGCTCTTTGGAATGTAGCTCCTGCGTTAATGAGTTCAAAAGGCATTTTCTGATAGGCGTAAGTTCCCCATTTTGTTCTGAAAGTAGTTTTGAGTCTGTCATTAGGATGAACCAAAACTTGGTTGTATCCTGAAAAACCGTCTAGAAAGGACATTAGTTCAGAACCTGCTACTGAATGGAGTATTTGCTCCATGGTAGGTAATGGGAAATTATCTTTTTTACTTGCCTTATTCAGATTTCTGAAATCTATACAAATCCTGATATCACCATTCTTCTTCCTAACAGGCACCATGTTGGAGACCCAGTTTGAGTGCCGAACAAGAAAAATAATCTTTGCTTTTAAGAGTTTATTTAGTTTTGATTTTATTTGATTCTCTAAGTTTGGATGTATTTTCCTCAATTTTTGTTGTACTGGTTTTTGTTCAGGTAGCATTGGAATGGTATGCTGTATGATAGATGTATCATATGTTTTTACATAAACATAATTCCAAGCGAAGACATGTTTATTTTTTCTTAATAATCTAATAAATGATGTCCTTTCCTCTTCAGAAAGTCCTAATCCTAAATTGATATTTTGAGGATTTTGCTCAGTACCAAGATTTATCAATTCAAACCTTAAGGTAGAACTTTGGATTTTTGAATTGGTTATATGTTTGAACCTGTCTTTAATGTCATAGAGATCTTCAAGTTTAACCACAGGTTTTGGTATGGAGTTTTCCTCATGCTTTTCTTTCATCTGAAGATCATGATCATTTTCATCAATGATCTGATCATTGTAGGATTTATCAGAAGTTAAGAAATATAGAATGTCTTCATCGTGGTTGAATACTCTCCAATTGGTGATATTTTCGGGGATTGATGGCCTAAAGATCAACTCTACCGAAAATCTATCTAGACTAAAATCTTCAGAACGCGGGAGTTTAGAAGCAACATTAGCCAACAGGTCAGATGCTGCATTTTGGGATCTGGGGATAGGTGAAATATTGAATGCTAAGAAATGAGATAAAAGTTCCCAGACTAAAGACTGGTAGTGTTTGAGGTGATTAGAGAGACAATGGATTGTATTTCGAACTTGTTTTATAACAATCTCTGAATCGCCGAACACTTTTAAATATTGAACTTTCAAGCCGATAGCTTTGTATAATCCTTGGATCAAGGTTTCATACTCCGTCGTATTATTCTTGCATTAAAATTCTAATCTACAAGAAAGCATGGTTCTTTCTCCCTCAGGGCTGACTAAAATACACCTTGCTCCTGATCCTTCACTAGATTTTGAACCGTCAAAATATAAAGACTAAAATAAAGAATTATCAACATTTTTATTTACAAAATTCTCAGCAACATTAACACTTCTAGATCTGTCAGTTTGTGAAGAATTTTTTATTTGTGATGTGAAATTGTTTACCGAGAAAGGAGATGGTTGGGCAATATAATTGCCAAAGAATGATTTAGAAGAATAGTTTCCCAAAATGTTATTGTTAAATGCAACTGGTTGATTCTCTTGTTCGAACTCTGTAACAGTATGTGTCATGTGTTTCTCTCGATTGATTTTTATTTGATTTGGCTTTCCTTTGTAGGGCAGCCACATATGAGACCAATCAGTAGAAATATACCCGTGGAGTTTTTTAGACCAATCTCTGCTTAGGATTAAACCATAGAACTCAGGTATATCAACGATTAAGATATCAATTCTCTGAATAACTTGATTGTAACAGAGTTTATTTCCCCTAAAACTTGGAATTTAGTTCTATCTAACTGCACAATGTGAATTGAGGACTTTTGGGGTTCTATGTTCAGTTTAGAACAAACTGAAGTTGGCATTATATTGGATGATGCCCCAGAGTCAATCAGGCAGTTATGTAGATTTCGATTGTAGATTTCGTACGTTAAGAGAAAAGGAGGGGTATGGGAATTCGATCTATCTCCAATTAGAATTGTATCAGTTGCCTCAACTCTACCAGAAGGTGGTTGTCCTTAATCGATTGCAGCTTTAGTACTAGGAAGAGGCGAAGAAGGAACTACATTAAGTTCTTTGAGAAGAAATTTTTGTTGATGTTTTAATTTGCTAAGTTCAAACATGGTGATGTTTGCCTTAGTCTTTTTCATATCATCAACAATATTATAGTCCATTGAATCCGATACTACCAACGTTTTAGATGATGTAGGTATATTGGAGGATGACGGTTGATTTTGAGGTACTGTTGCAGTTGGCTTCCTTGTGGGTACCTTTTCCTTTGTAGTATTAGTGCCTGCACTCCTTTTCTTTGAATTTGCCTGGACAAGTTCAGGAGTACTTTTACTCCTAGTAGTCACAGGAAAGGCTTCTTGTTCGGCTTTGGTATTGGAGTTAGGCAATATGAAGTCCCACATTCCATGGAATTCAACGACTTCCTCTTCTTCTAATTCATCGGATGGTGCAATTGTTTCTTCTTCTTCTTCTTCCTCAGGATCTGAATCTGCATAAGATATAACATTTGGAGGCTTGGACTCAGGTTTCTTAA
>APFE031438999.1:35334-64259 GCA_000404065.3 Pinus taeda | reverse complement strand
AGTAATGACCAAAGGAAATCAAATTTAGAATTTCTCAAAAAAGAGACTCAAAACACCCAATTGATAAAAGCTTAAACAAGAATGCCAATGAAATTAGCCAAGATGAAAGCTTCTGACAGGTAACCAGTGGATCTGGGCAGCAATAAATAAACTATAAACAAAATCTAATGGGTAAAAATGAAAAATTGAAATTTTCTAAGGTTTTGACAGGGGTACGCAGGCAGCCTGTTGGCACAGGTGCGGCCACGCTCTGTGTACAAAGCAAAAGTGCGTACTAGTACGCACTATACTTAACGCAGAGGGTGCGTACTGCTCTCAAAATCAAGAAAAATAAAAACTAACTCAACACTAATCTATTCCACCCAAATTCACAATCAATCAGTCAAAAACTAGAAAGAAATCAGAGTTTCTCAAATCAAAGTATCAATCAAAAGAGAACTCAATCAAATCCATGGATCCCCAGTGGAGTCGCCAATTTGTCATGCGGAAAGAGTTATTTTTGCGGACAAACCTAACCGCCCTAGGAGTCTAAGACTCTCTAGTGACAAACAAAACAAACAAGAGCAATCCTTCTCTAAACATACATTATCCTATGAGAAACCAAATGTTGTTCGATCCTACCTCAAATCCAACGCTTGTTGTAGCAGTCCAGCCTTGCTGATCCAGATGAGCTCCTCCTTCACTTTAAGACCTGCATACACTAACAAAGCAAACGATTACATAACACCTGAATATTTCATAAAACAAAGCATATTCATCACATAGACCAAGGAGTACATGAAATAATTCGTTAACAACAAATCATTGAGAAGAATGGACTTATTTGTATTAAGGAAACAAAAAAGGAACCATTACAACCTGAGCCTTGGTGTTGTGCAAGCTCCTCCCAGGGTCCAACAAGAGATTTCCTCTACTTTGACAAGCTCACCCACTTCCAAATAAAACAAGAAAGGATGGTAATCTCTCCTCACAAGTTACAATGGAAGTCCTAATTCCAGCAGCATCTACCCTTTGGAATGTTCAGCTTTCAACCTCCCCTCCCTTGGCCCAATGGCTGTATTTATAGTGTTCTAGAGGAAGTTATTCAGTTCCAACATCAATGGGATACTCCCTCTTTTGGATGGGGTAGCTCCTCTCTTGAGGGGATAAGTTCCTCTATCATAGGGATGCATGAACCATCTGGAGGCGCTCAATACACGTCAAACACTCTTCTAGAAGGCTCTATAAGTGACCACAAGTAAATTTTTAAAGATGAAACTCGCGCCTTTTGACCTTTACAGGGGTACACACCCATCCTTTGGCTTACAGAGCGTACAAGTACGTAGGTACAATGAGTTTGGGATGCGTACACGCAGGCAAGGTAGAGAGAACCTGCGTACCCAGAGATAAACATGTTTTAGTGACTTACTCTCTTTTTTGAAGCTTGACATGAAGAGCATAGGTATTAGGCTTGACAAGGAGGATAATATGACTATTGATGGAGCCATATTAACTGCAGATAGTCATGGTGACAAATTTAAGTGTAACATATAGTACTCACTCAGATGGATGAGATGAACGATGAATGCCCAATATGCTTCATGAGTGCAAGCATGTAGGGACCAGAACTCAACTACACCGTCATTGAAAAGTAAGCTTATGCAGTTTACAAGGTGGTGAAACACTTCAGGCCCTACTTGTTGAAGAACTGCTGCATAGTCTTCGTCCCACACCCAGCAGTTCACACATTGCTTGTACAACAAGAATTGGGTGAACAACGTGCAAACTGGATGAAAGGATTGCAAGAGTATGATATTTAAATCAATTTGGTTCACACGATCAAAGAACATGGGCTCTATAGACTTATAGCTGAAGCGGTACATGCACTGGAGAGTGAAGAAGAGCTCGCTAGTCGGGAGCAGGAAATTGAGATGTATGATATAAGATGAGCCAGACTCACTGAAGACAGAACCTCTTGGTATGAAAATGTGTGCTATTACCTTGAGCATAGCACCGTACCCTCTCATTTTTCCATCAGACAGAAAAGGGCATTGTTCCTTAAATCCTTAGCATATCAATCGATGCACCTAGTGCTTTACCAGGAAGCACAATAATGGAGTTTTTCTCAAGTGCCTGGAGGCACATGAATCAGAGAAGGTACTTCAATATTTTCATGACAGACCCACTAGGGGTCACTTTGTGGGAAACACCACTGTGCACAAAGTTATGTGAGCTGGTTTCTATTGGCCCACATTATTCAAGGATGCACATGCTTATGCCTGCAAGTGCTAGGTCTATCAACGATGCACCTACAGAACATGGAGATCAGTAGCCCCAGTGCACCCCATTGTAGTGACCAGACCATTTCAACAATGGGGCCTGGACATCATTGGGGAAATCTTCCCAAGTTCGTCAAACAACACTTCTACATTCTAACAGCAACTTATTACTTCACACGATGGACAGAAGCAGTTCCGCTCAAACAAGTGAACGACCAGGAGGACATCAACTTCCTCCAGCAGAACATCATCTCACACTTCGGCGTTACAGTATCACTTCTTTTTTATAATGCAACTTGCTTTTCTTCTTTGAGACTTTATGACTTTGCAGTACATAATGGTATTGTGCTTAAGCATTCATTTAACTATTACCCACAATATAAAACACTTGTGATGCATGTTTCTTTAACATGTGTTCTACATTTGAACTATTTCACTTGTTGTAATACATAATTTATTAATGAAAATGTGTTGTATATATTGTTAACGTTGTCTCATCCATGGTGGCTACCTTCCCAGACATCAGATAGACCTTTCACATAAAACTTATTGTAACAACCATTGCACTCATGTGGACTAATCCATTGAATGTTTTACGTGTTATATTCCTTTGTGTGTTGTGACTCCCACATCCATGTGGACTGCTCCACTGAAAGATGTGCACATCATGTTATGTTGTGTGTTCCTAGCAGAGTTGGGACTTCTCCCAACTGACTTGGGACTCACTCTCACCCTCTCCCTCTACAGTGAAAGAACCATTGACACAAGTAACACTTATAATCACCAGGCACACGAACCTCACTTCTCAAAGACAAATCAGACAACTCTCCTATGTTGACAAGCAAGAGTTGAGGCAAATATTTAAGATAATGGCAACCAGGCCATCATACTAGATGGGACTTCCACACCAAATGGTGTGAGGTCTAGATGGGAATTCATATCAGGGTGATCCCTAAATGTTAGCAGGTCTAGCACCGTCAAAAAATCCTTAACCGTTTGTGCCTCTTCCCATCTAGTTAGATACTCCGTCGCAGTGATGATGTAATGCACAATAGTTTTCTTCCCTGGGGGTTGAATTGACCCAACAAAACCAATTGCCCATTTTTCAAATGGTTGCAATGATACTTGAGGTTGTAATGGAAATTCATCCCTTCACGATGGTTTTCCTGTTCTCTCACATGTATCAAATGCCTTACAATACACTTTGGAATCTTTATGTAGCGTTGGCCACCATAGACCTACGTGCAAAACCTTCTGTGCATTCGCTTTTACTACATAGTGTCCTCCCGCAGCCCCTCCATGAGCTTTACTGAGAATGTTATTTATCTCAAAATCTAGCACATATCTTTGCAATATCTCATCTGCACCCATCTTATACAGATGTCCCACAATTACTAAAAAATCTGCCCCATGCACTACTAGATCCTTCTTTTGTTGACTTGTATACCCTTCCGGTGCCATCCCTGCAATCAAAAAGTGAATAATATCTGCAAAATGGTTATCCATTATGCACACCGTGAAGGTATACACATTTGCCAACCCTTCCTCCAAATTATTGGGCTCCTCTCCTGTTTCAATCCATGATAGATGGTTAGGTCCTACATTCGACCTCCCTCACTTCACAATGACCTCAAAATCATACTCCTGGAATAGCAGCAACCATCGGTAGATATTCCCCCCCAACACGGGCTTATTGACTAGGTATTTCAAGGCAGAATGATCCATGTACATCTTGAAATTCCCTCCTAATAGATAGTGCCTGAACTTCTTCAACTCATACACCATGGCCAATCCTTCGTGCTCCATTGTTGAGTAATTCTTCTCGGCTTTCGATAATTTCCTACTCACGAAGGTTATAGGGTAGTCCATTTCTCCTTCACCGGCTTGCGTTAACACTGCACCCAACATAATGCAAGAGGCATCAATTTGTACGTGAAATTCCTTCTTCCAATACGGGAATACCAAGATCGGCATGTGACCATCTTTTCTTTCAAAACATCTAAGATGCATTGGCATTCTTCGTACCAACAGAATGTTGCGTCCTTCTTTAGCATCTTCTCCATAGGTGCAGTAATTTGAATATATGCTTTGATACATTTTCTATAATATCCCGTATGTCCTAACGTGGCACGCAAATGTTTTATGCTCCTCGAGGCCTCCAAATTCACTATCACCATAATCTTGGTAGCGTCCACCATAAACCCTTGCTTGCACACCACATGACCTAGAAAGATTCCAAAGGGAACACAGAAGATGTGTTTCTTCAAATTCAGCGCGATCTGGTATCTGTGACACGTATCCAACATCAGGCGCAAAATTTCTACATGTTACTTCACTAGTCCAAACACAGTCCAGTCATCAAATTACACTTCCAAGAACTTACGAATAAACTCCTTGAATTCCATGATGACTACGTGACAAAATATCGCAGGTGCATTCTTGAGTCCAAATGGCATCAGAGTGTATTGAAAACAACCCCAATCCATAGCGAAGTTTGTTTTTCTCTTATCCTCAAGTGCGATCTTAATTTGATGGTACCCTGAAAACCCATCAATGAATGAATAGGCCTCCTTCCCTCCAACATTGTCTAATACTTCATCAGTGAAAGGTGTTGGGAATGGATCATGGACACACGCATCGTTAAGCTCTTGCAGATCCATGCAAATCCTTATTTCTCCCTTTTGCTTCTTCTCCTAAACCACCATTAGGCTCACCCAATCAGATTCCTCAACCAGTTCTATGATTCCTTCTTCCAACATCATATCGAGCTCCTAGTGAACCTTTTCCTTGTATTTAGTATTAAAGTGATACGGCCTTTGTTTAACAGGATTCACGTCCAGCTTCAGAGTGATTTTCATCATGCCCAAGTCTCCTACTATGCCCTTCAAATCTGAAAAATTGGTAGGAAATAGTTCCTGATATTCACAGAGTAACTCACCAACTTTATCCACATTAGCATCATTTGAATAATCGCCAATATTTGAAAACTTCGGTTCTGCTTCAAACCCGAAGTTTACTTGCTTGGTTTTTAATAGTGCGATGATGTCCAGGTTGTCTATTTGTGGGCCTTTGACTTCGCAATGCCCTTCAGCCTCTCGAATATTAATGTTTCTTGGATGTTCATCCTCCTCCTCAACGGTCACATTATAACATTCTAGTGCATGTCGCAATTGGGTGCCCCAATATGGTTGGACCCATTCCAGAGGTTCTTGTAGCATTCTGAAGATAACTGCCTTAATCTCTTGCAGAGCTTCATCAATTCTCTCGAACCCATCTTCAAAACTGAAGGTCAATAAGAATCCTTCCCTCAATATATCCCACTCGGGTGCCATGGCGGAGTTCCGTCTCCAAATACCAATTCATGAGAATTGCATCCAAAGTATGGCAAAATGAGTGTACCCATTCCAGCTACGGGTCCGTTCCATAAGCTTTAGCCCATTTCACTAGGTGATCACACAGATCATCCCTCTCACAATATTTCTTAGTCAATCAAGTGTTAGGTCGACCAAACCGCAACCTCATCATCCTTCTATAATCCAACCATCCATCAAATCTATCCTTGTGCATACCCCACCATTGTGTAGGCGTAGAGCATAGTGCCAAATCTAATGCTTGGAAGTGATGATGCTCAGGGACTTCACACTCAAATGCATCCAAAAACTTATCCATGTCAATTAAACCATCATAATAGGGTAAGTTCCTTACCTCCAACGAAATGCAGTGCAATGATTTAGTCATCATGTTGCATTGCAGCGTGGATACTTCATGCATTTGATTCTGCTAGTGCCCCAACTCTTCATCTAAATTAGAGGTACAGGAACTCTCCTGGTCCCATGCAATCCATTTATCTACCATTGGATTGATCTAGTCCTAGTCTCATGTTGTTATTTTGTAGATTTGATCTAGCTTATCCTCACTTTCTTCATAATCATGGATTGGTTCATTGTAGCGCACCCCTTCTACAGGGTCCAACGGCACTACAACTCGAAGTGATTTCCTTTCAAACGAAATTATCCTCTTCTTTAAATTGATGACCCCATTCATGTCAATGGACTAGTCAATTCTGAGAAGTGCAAGGTATGGATTACTATCATCAACAATCTCTATCACTTCAATGTCATCCATTGCATTCACACCTTCTATATCAACTGTTACTCCATAAATTCGTCCCATAGGAATGATCTTCTGTTGGTTTTCCATTCCGAGTTGTATCAGAGACCACTACAGTGCAGGTCTCCCCATTCTTTCCCATGTTTGTTTTGAAAAAACGTTCGCATCAGACCCCAAATCCAAGATGACCCAATCCATCTCATAATCTCCTATCTACGAAGTGAGCATCATCTTGTGTCGTGTTCTAGCCTTATGTTTTCCTTTTTTTCTAACTACATGGTGTCCATTAGGGGCATTTTCTTTGTGGCACATTTATTTATTAACTCCTACAGGCCTTTCACAAATTTTCTATCGCGTAGAAATTTCATGCAAGTCTCTAAGAATGTGGTAAGGACAGAGGGATCAACCTCTGTAGGCATGCTAGTTTCTTGCACTTTGTTCTGGCTTCCTGAGGTGGAGGCCCTAGTGAATATTTTCTTGGCTTCCATAAAAGTTTCCTTAGGACATGCCAAATTAAAACTAGCTTCCTTTTTTGGGGCCTAGTGGACCCATCCATCCTCTTCAAGCTATTTTCCTTTATCATCACTAGTTTTTATCCTGCTTCCCAGCAGTATATTCACACTCTAATCCTCCTTGTGGGGCTCATCTCTCATCATCTATAATTTCTGCATAGGTTTCTAAGGTTGTGATTTTTCCTCCTGCATTTTAGCTATCAGCATCGGGTATTCTTCTATAGTATGATCAAATTGGTTGCAATAATGACATGACAGGCATGTCTGATTCTGACACTCCTGCATGTAGTGCCCTGGTGTTCCACAGTTGTAACAGATAACCTTTCCTCGGCCTCTACCAGGCCCCCCTCCTCCTTGGCCTCGTCCTCATCCCTGATAGCCTCCACGTGCTCCTTCGGCACCCTGCTCTGGAGGCTAAGTTTCTGCTTGCATCCAATATGTAGGTGTCCTTTCCATCATTAGCTCATAGCTGCAATAGTGGCGCTCATCGTGCCACGCTAATTTACAAAAGTTATAGAACAACTACTGAGGTGTCTGGATGAACTTTTGAAGAAATGGAAATCATCCATCACATGTTGTCCAACAACCTGAAAAATAGCGCACCATAACACAACCCCTACGCTTGACCCTACTGGAGCTTCTGGCCTTAGGGGAATTGGTCCCCCTCCTATGATATAGTTCATGAATACATGACAATGGTCTTTATCATGCCCCTGGCCCTTACACTTCAGACACCAGACTTCCATGCGCACCTCTGGTTTAGTATCCTTGTCTTCCTTCAAGCTCTACAATTATAAGCATAGGCTCTGTAACTGGGAGTGGAATTTTATACCCCCAAGGTTGCATCCTGAATAAGCATCGCATGCAACCTCATTGCGATTTCTAGCTCTTTTGCATGAGTTCCTATCTTCTGTTATGACAAAGCAATCCTCAGGTGGGGTAGAAGTGAAGCTATAAACCACTCATGATGTTGACCATCTATGAGCTGCATGTTAGCTTGGTGCATCACACAGTTCAATCTTTGTTCTAATTCCCAAGGGGTCTCATCAACCCTCATCATGATTTCCTTAAATCCAACTACTGACTGCAAGTCAGAATTAGGCTTACTAAAAGTTTTGTTCAAAGCAGCCATAGTCTCTGCTACCGTTACCAGAGGATTATCAGAACAGTGCTTAATGTACCAAGTCAGCACGTGATCTTGCAGAGCAATAACCAATTGTGCCTTCTTTATATTGTCATCAGTACTATGTTGCGCTATCCACATAGCATTCACAACAAACTAGAACTATTTTGTATCTTCACTCCCTATGCCCTTCAAAATCGGTAGCTTCATTATGTTCGACATGTTGAATGGTGGTGGTGGTGGTGGAGGTGTGGGCGAAAGTGTATGTGGTGGAGGTGGAGTGGATGGATGATGTGTCCGCAGAAAACCATGTGTTATCATTTGGACATCACTCTGTAGTGATGCCTATATTGCTCCCTCATCGTCACTAGGAGGACCAGATCTCTCTCGATCTCTGAAGAGTTTCCCACTTTGTGTTGCTCTGAACATCAAGGCAATGGCATAACCCGTTTTTCACATAAGAGAATTTTAATCTAGGTATTCAAAGATCTTAGATACTTACCTCATGATCCCTTGAAAAATCTTCATTTCGCTTCATTGTAGCTGACTGAGGTATCAGTTGCGAATTCTGTAACAAATCCTCCTATAATTCGACCAAGCCAGTGATCGACAGCACGTCGTGATCTTGTCTTCAAAGGCTTCTAATCATCGTACTAGTTCTAGAGTCCATACTATCGGTCCGTCAAGCTTCCACCTCCCTTGACCATCTACCAACTTAGCTAGCCACTCATATAATTCAATCGGGAAGGTGCAAAAGAAAATTTTGTGCATTTCCATATATAAATACTTATCCAACCACTGCTCCTTTGTCAGGCATGGATTCCTATTTTCCTGCACCGCGAATTTGTGAATTTTTCTATCCAGCCACTTTTCAATTTCTTTCTTCATTGGGTTCCAATGATGCAACACCACACATCTCCTTTAAGAAGATCCTGGTCCTGGCAATGGAACCATTTGTTGGCTTAGGGGGACCTAACCCAAGTTCAGAGTTAGTTGCGCCAACCAACAAATCCCTACACTACTGACCCTTTCGGCAACAACCCATGTAGCGTAAGCTACAGTGTCACCCAAAGTAGTATGGGGGGATGAAAGAACCAAGTTTCTGCATCTAGATATGAGTGTGATGTCTTTTAGTGCCTCAGATCTACCTTCGCGCAGATCGATAAGCCCCTTGGGTTCAGTACTGCAACTCTATTCAAACAGTCTTTAGACCTTCGTAGAAGTCTACAGCCAACTTTTGTGGACCTTTATCAATTGATTTATCCACTTACGTGCATCAAAGAACAGTTATGGATTAGGGCTCACTTAGATAAGCTTGTGTTATTAATAAACATTAGCTAATTCATCTAAGTCTTCACAAAAAAACATTAACATGCTTACGTACATTATCTAACAATTATCCAATGGAATTGTGCACCATTAGATCAATATTTCATACACACATTATTTATCTACAACATATATCGTAAACATAAATAAACATATATACACAATATTTATTTGATAAACTTCTTTATTGATATTTAGTTCAACTTTACGGACTCAAAACTACCCTGCGCACTCAGCTGCAGGGGTTTTGCGCACTCAGCTACGGACTCTACCTAGGCCTCTGCGCACTTAGCTACAAAGCCTTTCTCTCTTATCTGACCCCCTCTCCGCGCTATCGCTTTTCCATTAATAAACATTTCATCCAAGATTATGCCTTAGACTCTCTAAGACACACCTATTTATAGCCTTTTACATACAATCCCATGGTCCGCAGACCATGAGTGGGTCTCAAATCTGATTTAAAATTTACATAAACAAGGGGCTAAAACCCCTTCAACTCCTAACCATGTACATGTTCCGCATCCACAAATCGTAGAGACTTTACATTAGTTACAAAATATACATCAAAACTTGGGTTATTTTAACCCCAAAACTGACCCAGGGGACCCCATCACAACAAGGGGAGTTATGTATGCATCTAGGGTTTCAAGGCTTACACTCTATTTTCATTATGGTCTCACTCATTTTCTTGTAGCAGATGTATATATTTTATTCACATGTGAAAAGGCATGTAAACCATCCTTGTTGTACTTTTTCATGATCATTAATTGTCGATATGGTTGGGTAACCCTAGTATGAGTAATGTGTATGAGAGTGAGTATTTATGTGAAGCATGCATTATAGAGGTGATTCATGTTATTCCATGTACGGGAATTTTAGTGTCATTTTTGCAAGCTCTATATGTACTTTCATATCATTGACATGATTGTTGAGTAATCCTTGGTTGAGCCATGCATGAGAGCGACTTGTTTGGAATGCATAATAATGGAGTATATACTTCATCCATGTAAGCACCTTGAGTGCATTGACGTAGCATCCATATTCTTCCGTTGTACATCATTGTCAAAGCCATGTATCTCATTAATAATACATGTATTTCATGTTCATCATTTGATCATGGAGTCATTAGTATGTTGGTGTAGTCTCTTGCAAATTGAAACGAGACTTATTGATGAAAAGAAGAGGATTATTGTACAGCAACCATGAAATTTTTTGACAACCCCTAGCACATGTTTAGGAAGGAAAGAGCATGGTGTTTTCTAGAGGCATGTTGGTTACAAGAGGCAACAAATAATTAGATCATTCTAATGATTATCTTGCAGATGTTGGTAGTTAATCATGTTTTCATCAACTAAATAGTTGCTATCAACCTTGCCTATTGGTATCAACATGATATATTCGCTAGCGTCAACATGGTGTTTCAGTGAAGATTGGACCACATTTTTCCATTGATGTCAAAGGGGAAGAGTGACATAGACACCAGCAAAGACTAAGATCATCCTGTTAGCAGTGATGAAGATCAATTTGATGGATTGGCTAAATGTTTTCATCAATGCCAAAGGGGGAGAATGTTGGCAAAATGATGTTGCCATTTATTTCATCCATGGATTCAATTAATAAGATTACATTGAGGTCAACCACTAATATAGTACTTGCATGATAATATATTAATTGCAAAGGTTCTATAGGTTCCTGAGAATTTTGAAGAACAATGGTCATAAAGGTGGAACAGATCTGGCAGATATTTGGGTTGGAGGAAGTGAAATTTCCAAGTACTACAGGAGTCCATGGTCATCCCTTTGTCACAGAGTAGCACTAGAGTGGTGTTTCTCTCTTCACTTTTTGTGCTCACAGAGTTTGTTGCAGGGTAGTTTTTCAATTCCAACAAAACTAATGTAGGTGAAAATTGTGAGGTATCATGGGCCTAAACCAATGAAATTTCTCAAGGAATTAGTGTCATTAAGTTGTTTCACCTGGTGCATAAAAGTTATGCTTGAATTTGTCTTCAAAGGAATGTGAATTCATTGATCACTTTGATTATGGAGTTAGTGGCATGATGATTTGGTCCTCTAGGTGTTACTTAACACATTTGGTTGTTGAAGTTATTATTGATCTAGTCTAAGCAATCTGATCTAGTTTCCAGTGTGGTATGGACATAATGAATGAATATATTAATGGTCGATCTGGTCAACTATGCATGGAAATTATAAGTAGCATGTATGGATTGAGCATTGGAAGGTTTTGAGAGTGCGCAGAGCAATGGTGTCATAAATTAAGTAGAGGTTGTGTGTTGGATTGAGTGAAAAATTCCAAATGTGTTGAACCAAAGGCGGAGGGAAATGGAAACTTGCTTTTTTTTGTAATAAAACATTTATGACTAACATTGTGTTTTACAGGGGTGGCATATGCTACAGTAATTTTTTTATTTTATGGTTGCAGTATATATTTTGTTGTAGTCTCTTCATGTTTTTCATCCATGTAATGTTGGGTCTATGTATGTATGTTGTATGAGAGGGTTTGAGTTGTTATGTATTGGTTGGGTGGGTTTGTAGTTGATTATAGTATGGTGATAGATGTGTGTATTGATGGGGACATGCCAGGTTGCCCCATATATCTCCAAATACCCTAGGATACTTCATACAAAATCCCACAACTTTGTTCCCATTCACATTCTGGAAATTTAGAAATTCTATTTAAAATGTGCAGTCAAAATAGAAAATTTGGATTTCGCATCACAAGTGCCATGAGAGAGAGTCTTCTCTCCCCTTCTAATCCATTTTCACACCTCTCCCAAATCACATGGGATTCATCTCATTAAGGGCATGAACAGCAGGTCAAAATAGGCTCTCAAAACCTCATATGCAGTGCAAAAATTTTCTTGTTGTAGGCACTACGAAATATTTTTGCAGCGCGTTGCAAAATATTTTTGTAGTGCCTCAGACTTGTCTTTTCATATTCCTATAGATCTGAATCAATTTTCTCCTCAACAGGGTTGATTCTCCATAGTCTTTAATTTCTCCTTAACTCAATCATCAAACTATTATACCCTTCTTCATCGAGGTTGCAACACCAACACGTTTACCCTTCAAAACTAGTCACAAAAAGAGTTTTGATAGTTTTCCTTTGATGGGGAGTGTTATGCAACTAGCTCACAAAATAGAATAAGAGATAGATCAACGACTTCAAAATTAGCCTCTTCAAGGGTGAAACCTCCTTTACATTACACAAATGAACAATTATTGGATGATACAAATGACAAAACCTCTTTTCTATATATAGGAGTCTAAGGGATCACAATATGACTAGAGTCGGGATAACAATAATAATGTAAGGGCACAAAAATAGCAATAGTGGGCTTCTATGGGGCACACTAATAACAATATTGGGACAAAAGGGGCACAACAATAACAATAAGGGGCTACCATGACAATAATAATGGGGGAATACACTAGTATTATAGGACCTAACATGCCCCTCTCCTTCAAAAAAGTGTTGTCCTCAACACTTCAGTATTTTTGGATGCTTCTGTATAAAATTCTCATCCTCCCATGTGGAATCTCCAGCAGGTAAGTTCTTCCACTTGATGAGATACTCTAAAATTGATCGATTTCGTAGTTGTCGAGTTCTTCTTTTTGTGACAGCTTCAGGTTCCAATATGATTTTTCCTTCCTCGTCAAGTTCTGGAAATATTGTTTGAAATGGGAGCTTGTCACCTATAACCTTCTTTAAGCATGAAACATGGAAAATTGGGTGCACTCAAGAAGATGGTGGAAGCTCCAATTTGTATGCCATAGTACCAATCTTTTGCAACACCTTGTACGGACCATAATACTTTGGTGATAATATATTATCCTTGTTAACTTGCTTGAGGGACATTTGTTTGTATGTTTGTAGTCATAGAATTAAATACCCAGTGACCTACATCAAAACTTTTGTCGTTGTGATGTTGATTTTCCTGTTGTTTCATTCTATTATGCGCCAAGGTGAGGTTATCCTTTAAGAGTTGGATAACTTGTTGTTGATGCTCGATGTGATATTCCACTGCTTGAACCTTAGAATTTTCTCTTAAAGATGATGTGATGGATGGTGGATTATATCCATAAAGTGCCATAATGGGGTCATTTTTGCTGCAGTATGGAAGGAAGTGTTATACCACCATTCAAGCAGAAGAAACCACTTGACCCATTGTGTCTGTTTATCATATACAAAGAAATGAAGATATCCTTCCAGACATTTTTTCACTCAATTTTCCCATCTGATTGAGGATGATAAGATGAGCTATGAGCTTACTGAGTACCCGGACAAGAAAATAATTTTGTCCAAAACTTTCCAATGAAAATGGGATCTCTATCACTTACAATAATCTTTGGGTTTTGATGTATCTTTTGAATTGTTTCCATAAATTCAGTAGCAATTTTACTGGTTTTAAATGGATGAGATAATGTACAAAAGTGTGCATACTTGGTAAGTTTATCAACTACCACCATGATGACACTCTTTCCTTCGAACTTGGGTAAACATGTGATAAAATACATTGAAACCTCCTCCCAACGTTGACTTGGAATGGATAATGTTTGTAACAGACTCGGGGTCTTAATTGTCTCAACTTTATTTTGTTGGAAAACCAAACATTCCGTCACAAACTTTTGAATATTAGATTTAAGGTTATCCCAAAAAAATCCTTCTTAACCCTATGGTAATTTTTTAAAAATCCTAAGTGCACTCATAAGGGATAGGTGTGCAATTCCAAATGAATCTTTTGTTTGAGTTGGGAATTCTTACAAAGGTATAAGCGATCTTTGTACCATAACGAACCATTTTTCTAGTTAAATGTATCAGATGCACTTGGATCTTGTCGCAACTTTTCGATGAGTGCCCACATTTCTTTGTCGTTCTTCCATTCATCCCTTGCGTCATTTATCCAATCTGGTTGGATGATAGAAATGGCACAAAGAAATGCTTTCACATCCTCATCCTTTCTTGAGAGTGCATCTGCAACAACATTTTTCTTCCCTTTTTTTGTAGATGATTTAAAAGTCATAACCCAACATCTTTGTGACCCATTTTTGCTGCTCTTCTGAAGATAATCTTTGTTCTAAAAAGTATTTAAGACTATCATGATCTGTTTTTACCTTGAAGTGTCTTCCTATTATGTAAGGTTGTAATTTCCTAAGTGCATATAGTATTTCCAACATTTCCTTCTCATAAATAGCTTTGATTAAATACTTTCCTTTGATTGGATGACTTTCAAAAGAAATGGGTCTTCCTTCTTGCATTAAAACAACACCAATTCCATTTCTTGAGGTATCACATTCCATAATAAATGTTTTTGTGAAGTTTGGCGTAGCTAAGACCGGTGCTTAGCGCATTGCCTCTTTAAGATGTTAAAAGGCCTTCGTTGCTTCTAGAGTCCAAGAAAATGCATCTGTCTTCATTAATGTTGTTAGAGGTGCTACTATTCTCCCATAATTCTTAAAAAACTTGTGGTAATACCTTATCAACCTAAGAAATCCTTGAATATGCTTTATGGATGTGGGGATTTTCCATTCCTTAATGGCTTTAATTTTGCTAGGGTCTACCTTCACACCTTCATGAGATACAATATGACCCATATATTCCACCTCCTGCACTCCAAAGAAACATTTGGAGATTTTTGCATATAATTGTTTCTCCTCCAATAGTTTGAGCACCCTGTCAACATGTTGAACATGATCCTTCCAAGACTTGTTGTAAATTAGTATATCGTTAAAAAACACTAACACAAATTTTCTAAGGAAGGGTTTGAAAATGGAATTCATCAAACCTTGAAATGTAGAAGGTGCATTGGTAAGGCCAAAAGGCATGACCAAAAATTCATAATGACCCTCATGAGTTCTAAATGTTGTTTTCGGAATGTCTTCAGTATTTATTCTGATTTGATGATATCCTGAATGAAGATCCAACTTGGTGAAGTAAATTTATCCATGTAATGCATCCAATAATTCATCAATGACAAGAATGGGAAATTTATCTTTAATAGTGAGCTTGTTGAGCTACCTATAATTAGGACACATGCGCCATTATCCATCCTTCTTGTGCACCAATACTATTGGAGCAGAGAAAGAACTTTGACTAGGTTATATTATACTAGCCTCTAGCATTTCTGCAGCCATATGTTCAATTTCACTCTTTTGGGAATAGGGATATCTGTAAGGCCTGATGTTTGGAGGAAAACTTCCTGGAATCAAATGAATAGCATGATCATGATCACGAATAAGTGGGAGACCTTTGGGAGTCTCAAATACCTTGGAGTGATTTTCCAAGACTTTTTGGAGATCTGGAGAAATAAACGATTTTGATGTGGGAACCTCTAGTGAACATAATTGTGAAATTATGCCTCATTGCTTTCTTTAGAAGCTTTTTCCTGGTTTTCCTGGGATACCCCTTAATTCAGCTTCCTTTCCCTCCCAAAAAAATTCAAGAAAAATTATTGAAAGTTAAAAGCTATTGTATCCAAATGTAGCCATTGGACTCTTAGTACAACATCAGCATCACCCATTGGAATGGAAATCATTGGACTATTAAATACATGTTCTCCCATGGATAGCTTGATTTTATGGCACTTTCCATAGAAATTTATGGTTCCTCCATTTGCAACCATCACTTGACACTCTGATGTTGGATATATGAAGCAATTCATTTCCTTGAATATCTTACAATGAATAAAATTATGGGTACTACCTGAATCAATCAACACTATTACCTTTTTCTTCTTGATATGTCCTTCTATCTTGAGAGTTTAAGGAGTGGTAATTATTGCCAATGGATTACAATATATGGTTGGATTCATTTCTTCTTTCTATAGGGTTGGTTCCTAGTGTTTATCCTCTTCTTTTAATGTTTCTTGTTCCTTTTCTTCCTCCTCTTCAAAATCTATGTAAAATAACTTGTTCTTAGCACACTTATGACCTTTACTGTATTTTCTATCATAATTGTAACAAATCCATTTTGCTCTTTTTTCTTCCAATTTTTATGGTGGCAACCTTGTAGGTTGTGGAAGGCTAGGGGTAGAAACACTTCCATCTTTATAGTTGTGAGTGGTAGGCTTCCTTGTTTCCATAATTTTGCTTTCAATTTTGCTTGCCAACCTAAATGCCTTCTCCATGGAATCATGTTGGATGTTTTCCTTTAAATTCCCTATGAACACATCAATCCTATGCTCCTCTGGATTATCATTTACCCTTATATTCAATTTTTAGAATTCCTCAATGTGCTTAACCATTGAACCCTTTTGTTTGATATTTATCAATTGGCTAAAGAAGGAATTTCTCTTTCTATCCTCATAATGTGCTATCATTTCCTCCATAAAAATTTACCATGTGACAATTTTTTTATGGGAGAAAATCTATCGATACCATACAAACTAATTGGGTTCCAAATATAAAGTTGCAATGCGTACCTTCTTTGTGTTTTTCACATTATGGAGATCGAAATATTGCTCCATTTATAGTATCCATGTTACAGTATCCTTGCCATCAAACTTCCTCAAATCGATATTTGGGAGGTGGTGGGTCTTCAATCTAACATTATAGTCTATCAAATCATGATTAACATTTCTTTTATTCTCATCATGAATTTCCTCTACTACCTTTTCGCCATTAGGAAGCCCTTCTTGTAGCAACTTTTTCAAACTTTCCATGTATTGCTTCAAATCTTCAATATTTCCTTTTAGTTTTTCTTCTATACCATTGATGTTGTTATTCAAACCATCCATCTTAGCTTCAGGTATTTTTTTATGAGAGTGAAATTTGTTGCACTTGGTCTCGTAATTTTAATATATCATGTTGCATTTCTTCCTCTTCTTCATCTGTCATAGTAGAGATTTCAGGTGGCTTACTAGGTGTTTCCATTTTATTTCTTTGGGTCATCAATTAATGATAATTATGCTTCACAATAGCATTTGAATCACTTTAAAATACTTTCTCAAACAAAACTTATGCAAATTTAAAAAACAAAATTGCACACCTTTTTGTTTTCTCTTTGTAGAAGCTCGATATTGAAACTGATGTATCCCTATAATTTAGGATCTCCAAGGTCTAAAAATATGTCTTGTGGTAGCCCTCTGAGTCCTCTTTCCAACCCCATAAGTCTGATTGATATTGGATTCTCCAAGATATAGTTATGTCCAATCTCACACGATGACCTGATTATAGACTGGTTCAGTAGAGAGAACTTGTACGAAGTGTCACCTGTCACTTGTCAGCTATCCTTGTTTCGATATTCAGCCCTAAAAATGAAACCCAACAAACTAAATTTTTTTCTCTTTATGTAAATTTTTACAAAATTTGAATAGGATGCTCAGATAGAAAGTTATGATGATTTTCCCAAGGTTGCCTATTTGAGATTGAATTCTTGATCCTGTAAAAACCCTAACTTGCTCGAATCATATCTCCAAAAATATAGTGATATAAGATCTAAAATTAATACACGATATTCACCAAGATTTTGACTCAAATGGGTTTTAATTTAAAATTCTAAAGATTCGTAGAAAACAATTTATAATGAAAGTTCCACAATGACCTGTTTGAAGTAGTGAAACCCTAGAATCCAAAGCTCTGATACCAAATGTTATGCAACTAGCTCACAAAATAGAATAAGAGATAGATCAACGACTTCAAAATTAGCCTCTTCAAGGGGGAAACCTCCTTTACATTACACAAATGAACAATTATTGGATGATACAAATGACGAAACCTCCTTTTTATATATAGGAGTCTAAAGGGTCACAATATAATCAGAGTCGAGATAACGATAATAATGTAAGGGTACAACAATAACGATAGTGGGCTTCTATGGGGAACAATAATAACAATATGGGAATCATGGGCACAACAATAACAATAAGGGGCTACAATGACAATAATAATGGGGGAATACACTAGTATTAGAGGGACCTAATAGGGAGCTCAGTCCTCTGGAACAACATTATATTCTCTGTAGACACCACACAGTCATGACTCGAAAACACAAAGAGCATTCCTCCATGGGTTTGGAAACAAGAGACCAAAGGGCCATCAATAATCACAAGCGATTTTGCCTTCAGGTGCAACCTCCTACTGTAAATCGACTTAACAGCGTACTACACAAACCAAAAGCTACATAATTGATTGTTCAAATTTCAACGCACTGGTTCAAACCTCAAGGGAACCCACAAACAATCGAGCACATCAAATTCTAGTACAAATGGGTATTAACATAGGTACTTTGTTCTTCTAGTGGGATCCATATTGCAAGACTGACACACTCACTCATCTCTAGAACATATATAAAACTACCCACGCGCTCTCCAGAATGGATAGACACTTCCCTTCTCGAGCTTTACACTAACACAAAAATAGTCAAGACAACTTACAGTATTTATAGGGTTGACCATCTTCAATAGGGATTTCGACCAATTCTCACATGGAATTCATCAAAACATTGAATATATATGTATAACTACTTACAAGAACACACATGTTATTGCAAAGGTCAGTCCACGCACAGTCAGTCAAACTCATTCAGATCCTCCACATACTACAGAAAATGACACCCACAAATAACTACAACACATGTTCTAATTTCAAACACAATCACAACACATATATATATAATATAATATTTGACCCATACACATATGGGAATACATTTAAGTTCAGCCCAAACTACATTTACACCTAATATCGATTTGGCATACAGGTTTGCAACCATGACACATCTCTCAACACATTTCATATTCTTAACAGGTGTAGACAAATGACTTCCTCAATAATAATAGACAGATAGAGAAAATAAACTAGTACAGAGGCACATAACAAACTATTCATTAATCAAATTCGCATATACATTGAACAGGCCATAATATACATTATGGGCATATTCAAGTTGGGCCCTTAGCCTTTGCCTCTTCTCTTAACATTGGGGCTTCTCCTCACTACCTCTTTTGTACTTTTGCCTCTTTTGCACACCACCACTCTACTCAACCACTCATTTATTTATAAGGAAATCTAACATTGGTTTCATTTCCCCTTCTCAGAAATATGGGAAACTAAAGCTACATTAATTATATTTACATTAGGAAATATTTCCTCTAAATAACAAAACCTATTTCCAAATGTAAATATCTATAAAACATTTAAAAGTTCACCCCACATCATCATGTGACCATCCCATCACATTGACAAGTCTCGGTCCAGTATTCCTTGAACTTTATGCTCCATCTATGCACCTGCATCATGCATGCAATAGAGAGCCATGTATAGTCATAGTCTTGATATATGTTGTTGTCATTGATTTGTATTAATATAAAATCCTTGTAAAAGTGTGTGTAAGGTTAGAGTATTTCATGATGATTTTGAGTCTTGTTGATGTATTGGGTGAGTGAGATGTTGGATTCTAGTTGGAGTATTGATTGAGGTTGAAAGTGAAGAGGTTGATGCTACTAGGGTGTGGGGCAGGAATATATGAACATATAATTGCATTGTTCAGAGAGGGTTGATTAATTGTGAGAGGTTATTTGTATTGCAAATTTTGTATTCATTTTATGATCATAGAGTTTAGTGTGGGTCCAATATGAAAATGGGATGAAACATGTCCTACGAGTTGTTGTATTGTTGCAGGTGGATCCTAGTTTGAAAATGCATGAAAAGTGGTTCAAATGAGATTGAAGAGCGAGCCATTCAGTGGGTAAGTCTTGGCTCATTAGAAAGTAGTGGCTTGTTAATTCAGGATGTAGTGGAATCCTTTAGGTTCTGAACTGAGAACATGGGAGTGGTGGATTTTGTCTAGTGGTGGCTAGAAATACTATTGGGTGATGGGGCATATCATTCATGGTGGTCTACATAATTGTCGAAGTGGTGGCTTCTAGCAAGTGGTGGCCTGAAAAGTTCAAGAAGTGGTGGATTTTGTCAGGTAGTGGCCTGGAGTGAGTGGTTTCTCATATGGTAGCATGTTGTGGCTTGCACACTAGTGTCGAGTGCATATGATGTAAAAGAATGATTTGCATAATAAAGAAGTAGCAAACAAAGACAAGAATATGGTGGTTTTCCTCCCAAAAGGGTTTCCACCTTATATCTTGTGGTGATGGTTTATCTCATGCTTATTTTCTTATGTGTATTGTTTCTTATGGTTCATGTTTATGTTTATATTTGTTCATGTGTTATTTTTTAATGAGTGTATGATTAGTTAATGTGAAATAAAAGGAAACAAAAATGAATTTGGTGATCCATGGCATAATATTGATTCATTCCCCCTCCTCCACCCTTCTCAGTATTGTCGAGATTCCAACATCCAACCAATTTTCCACAATTAGGAAAGCTCTAATCAAACCTTTTCATATCAGGGAACCTCCCACATCATATTTCACTAGAAATCTTATTCAATTCTAAAGAGACAAGGAATAATATATTTCTATAGAATTATTTACATCAGTAGACCTCATTCTTTTATTAATCTCCAAAGGCTCTTACCTACCAAGGTTTGCAAAAAATAATGAATGTTATTCAAATATCATCCCCCTACTACATTTTTTTTTTTGACAATAGGGATGTCTCCCTTTTTCCTGTCCACGAGAAACTAATATATTTTTTCCTTACCTTTCCTAACATTCCTTTACATATATAATTTAATGAATGTCAATACATAGGGATTGCCTTCAGGACTAATTTCACAAATGCTAATCTTCCTCCTCTAAAGAAACCTATAGCGCCAATTTGTAAGTATGTTTCTTCTTTCTTGAGCCAATTCTAATCCTTTATAATCATTAGGTTTCAACATGAATCTCAAGTACTTGAATCCCTTATCAAAAGGAGAAAACTTAAAATGAAGGATTTTGAGAATCCTTCTTCTTGATGTTCATATATTAAATAAGATATTTGATATATTGATATTTACCTCCATTCAAGATGATTTACAATATAGTTTTAGAATCTCCCTGTATTTAGCTAATTCCATTACAATTTCCATTCTAGATAAGATAACATATTCTACAAATTTTAGGTAATTTAGAAAATAAAAAACAAAAACAAAAAACAAAAACAAAAACAAAAAACAAAAAACAAAAACAAAAAACAAAAAACAGAAACAAAAACAAAAAACAAAAAACAAAAAACAAAAATAACAAAATAACAAAAAAAACAAAAAACAAAAACCAAAAAACAAAAAAAGGATATTTCTTATTTAATTCCCTTACTATCTACCTTTTTATTATTTTAATATCTTGCTTAAGCCTTCATCTGACATTAAGAATAGAATTGGAGACACTAGATAACCCTTTCTTAAATCGCCTGAGAGAAAAGGAAATTGAAGATAGGCATACCATTATCTAGTATATCAATTGTAGATTCATCCCAATATGGATTAGAATGAACCCTAAATATAATGAATCTGCCCTATCATGCTTTAGACAAGTCTAACTTGAGAACTATCATTAGGATTTTGTTTATTTTTATCATATGTAATCCATTTTATGCCACTCCAACTACATCATGGATCTACAAGTTGTGTAAGAACCCAAACTTCCCATAGAGATGGAATTTGAAAATACCTTCTTCAACCTTAAGGCTATTATATTAGAATTATTTTTTATATAAACTTACATAAGGATATGGGTTTATGGTCCTTATAACCTTTTATATAATGATGGAAATGCAACTCAAATAAATATATACAATCACTTTTGTAGCTTTAATTCTTGAACTACTCTCAATATGTACTCCTCCATTAAATTGAAAAAAAGCAATTGAAATTATATTTTTCAACCATTTCTGCCTATACGTTTGAACTTATAAAAATACATTATTATTACTTTGAGTTTTTCCTTCCATACATCCATCACTACATCTTCATTTTTCTCTTATTCCATAAAACTAGGGGGGAATATCATTTCGGTCATTTATTGAATGTTTGTAATAGGAGATTATTTCTATATGTTTGAAAGTATGAAATCTTCAACTCCATAATCTCCTCAAGCTTATAAATATTGTACCATCCTCCTTTTTCATTGTCCAACATGTGTTAATGTTTATTTATGTTCCATGCATAATTTTGAAAGAACTTAGTGTTTTGATACCCTTCCACCAATCAAACAACCAAATTTTCATTCTCCATGTTGCTTCCTCCTGCCATAATAGTTTTCTCTTCCAATTCCTTAATAGTTTTCCTTTATTCTTTAAATAAAATACCTCATGCGTTCTAATAAAATATTGTACAATGTAAGCCTCTACCTCCTTTAAGTTGTGGATTTTCGAAATTAAGTTTTGCACTTTATTCTATAGCCCTCTTAATTTCTCTTAGATTTGTAGAAAGTTGGAACATGGTTCATTTCTTATTATATGGATCATATCCTTTCCAATTCTACAAAACCAAACTTCTAAATTCTTCCACATTCAACCACTTAGGATTGAATTTAAATAAACCTAGAGTTGTATTCTCATATTTTATGTTTGGAGAAAAACTAGGAGATGATTTGAAGTGCCATTTTCCTCCAACAAGGATTTTATCCAATATACTTCCTTCATCTCTCTTTAAACAAGAAAAACAACCTATCATCTTTTTCTAAAACCTCTTCATCTCATGTCCTAAGATTTTCTACATTGGTAATGCTTTTAATGGTTCCACATCACCATGAATTCATGTCATTAAATAAATGAATGGAGTATTCTACCACTAGATCAACCCTTGAATCGGAACCCCATACTTATTTTCTATGGTGAAAATGAGAACCCAACTCAATATTATAAGGTTTTCCACCATTATCATCTACACCCAATATCGACATGAAACTTAAGGAAATACTAATAAGGGACATAGATTCCACGAACTCGATATTGTTTACTAAGGGAGTGGAGAACCTAATATCTTGGAGAGGGCTCAATTTTTTCAATTAATGCATATTTTATAATAGACTGAGTTTTCCCCATATAGTACCTTATTTCCCATTTTCAATCCCAAGGTTAAGATTACCTAAAGAATCTATGTACAGAATAATATTTGAGGATTTATAATTCTAAAAAAGAGATGGAGTAGAAATAGCATTGTTTGCTTACCTTCTCAAATAGAAACCAATATTATGTCACACTCCCCCATTATCTATGTTCCATTTATGAACATATTAACATTCCTTTTTTTATTGAGAGGCAATAGAAATAATATTTCCCTTCTAATCCAGCTTTGACTCTAATTTTTTATTTTTGGAAACCTTTGCCTACCAATTTTAGATCTCCATAGAATCCAAATATTTCATTAAAACTTGCAAATCTACCTTTTATTTTTTCCCTCTTGAGCTCAAATCTCATCTTCCTTGAGAAGTGTTATATGGAAAATTCACTTCTGGGGAAAAAATAGAACTCCCTAGATCGAGTGGTCTAATCTAGAACAACAGAGCACAAAAATGTATGTTTTTTCCTTAAAGAGATTGAAGTATGGAAAAAATGCCTACCTGGAATCTATAGTAATCCCTCCTCTTCTCCTTGCGTGTAAGCTTCAAATATAGCTCCAAGTGCTATAATTAGAACCTACACAAATGACTAAAAAAAGAAAATGGGCTACAACATATACATAACATAATTCAATATCTCTAGTCAATGAGTCAACATGGAATTGAAATACACAGGCATCAACATGATACAAGTATAGGACAACATAGTGGTTTTTGTATTAATAAATAAAGGAGAGAGTTACAACCATATATAGAAGTTAACTTTGTAGATGTCTCCCCAATTGTCTTGTCCTTCCTTTCCACAAAGAAAATCCTCACACCCAACCCAAATGCATAAATGGATGGATTCCTTAAGTTCAAAGTAGAAGAATGAGGGCACTAGTAATCTCCAAAATCCAACCCATACTTTATGGGAGGCGGTAAATATTTAGGGTGAAAGTGGTAGTTTAGAATTTACCAATCTAGGCTTGAGATTGATATATGTGGGAGGATTAGCTCAAGGGATAAGAGGTGAGGTCTCCAAGATAGGATCAAATAGGAATTTAAGATCTCTATCCATGGTAAATGGTTAAAACCACCTTAGAAGCTTTTGGAAAAAGAATATTCAGAAGTATTTTTTATTTTCCCAAATTTCTGGAGTCATCGCAATTGCAGAATGGAGCAACCTACACTGATCAATGATGACTACCCGTTATGCAACTTGCATCCAAAGTAGGTGTTGAAAAATGTGACAAGAAATTATCAATTTGATTTTTCCTTGACTAAAGTGAGAAAACTAGAATTTCCACATCAGCAAACAACTTGGATGCAATTAACTTGTGTGACATGGCTTGTGTCACCTAGTTTACTCAGTAAATTCGAGTTGGAGGAGTTAGAGTTTAGTTAAGAATGTGTGATTTATAATTTGTAGCAATCAAGGTCAATTATATCAATTTGTTTTCAATTAAAATAGTCCAACTATTGGAGGAACTAATGGAAGGTCAGTTGGGTCGTGGGACTTTAGTCAAACTTAATTATCATCTAGTTAACTAATTAATCAGCCCATAATAGGTAGTGCATGCAGAGAATTCGAGTTCCCTAGTTGTAGTGGATATTCCAAGGCATTTTAACATCAATTGTAGACTAGTATTGAGTGTATAGGGTTGCATCCAGTTAGATGATCAACCTTGGGAATTGTACAATCCATTTTGGAGAAATTCCTAAATAATAGGGGCCTAATTTCTCAAGGAAATGTGTAAGGAAATAGGGGCTCAAGAAAAGGGAAAAATTGACTAAGTCTAGGTTAGAGCTTCTCAGTGAGTAGAGAGATAGGTTATTCACTTGCAGGTTTTTATCATTTGATCAAAGCAATACATCTCCCTTCATCAGATTAATCCAAGCAGGCATTTGTGGTTTTAGCAATTTTCTTTCCCCAGAAAATAATATTGTGTGCATGTGTTTTATTTCTCATTGTATGTTTGTGATTGATGTTCTAAATTGTGAATTTAATTCCGAAAAGTAGTAGAGTAGGTTTTTATCTTGTGATTTTGATTAAAAATTCATGAGCAGTTGCAAATATGCACCATAATTTCTACATGGTACCAAAGCAAGATTCACATTAGAAAAGGAATTTCGAATTTGTTTCTCAAGAGGTTCGAATTTGTAGTTCAATGTAGAAGGATATCTTCAAATATGAGAATAATAACTTCAACGTGTTGAGACTAGAGTATGCCTTGGAAGGAAATTCTAATTTCATTGCATGGAAAGATTGCATGGAGGCGGTATTGGATGACAATGGATTGCTAGAATATATCGAGAGACATGTTGCAAAACCAGCGGAATCTGATGTCTAGAACCTTTCTCAGTGGAATAAAGATTTATCCAAGGTGAGGAGAATAATATTGGAGGGAGTAAGGGACCACATTATCACCAATATTCATGGGAAAGAAACTACTTATGCAATGTGGAAAGCACTGACAGATCTGTTCCAGAATAGCAGCGACCATAGGAAACTGGTGCTCAAGGATAAATTTTGAAATATCAAGATGCAGAAGAATGAACCTCATCCAAGGGAGAGGATGAAGAAAACTTTGCATTGGATAGAAAGGGAAATAAGGGAAAAGGGAATAAATCTCAAACCAAGCCATAATCTAACCAAGGGGGTAAGAATAAATATTTGTGAAAAGATAAATGCTTTGATTGTCATGAATTCTGACTTTATACCACGAAGTTTCCACACAAAAAGGAAAGTAAAAATACCTTGGGAGGAGTAGTAGTTGAAGCCTTGGCTTCATAGTTTGAGCTTGAATTTACCCTTATCACATTCATGGCCAACACAGTGATTAGGAGTGTGTGGTAATTGGACTCAGGTGCATCATTCCACATGACAAGGTGTAGAGAGTTTTTCAGTGACCTGGAGGAGAAAGACTTGGAGATGCACATTGAGCTGGGGGACGATAGAAGGTATAGTGATACTGAGATTAGTATAGTCACCTTTCAGAGGAATTTGGGCTCCCCTCTTAGGCTCAAGGATGTCATGTTCATTATAGGCCTAAAGAAAATTTCATCTTTATTACATTTTTAGAAGATCGTGGTTATCATGTGATCTTCAACAAAAGAAAATCATTCATGAGACACATAGCCATGGGATAGATGAATAATATCGGAGTCCGTGTGAAGAACCTATATAATCTAGATGTGGAAGATTGTGTTACATTAAGCACTAAGGCGGAGAAAGTGTAGGGTTGCAAGGTCAGTGAACTTTGGCATAGAACACTTGGCCATTTGCATCATGGTGCCTTGAAGATTATGCAACAAATAACCACTAGCATCCCCAAAGGAACACTTGAGTAGAATGATGTATGCAAAGGATGTAGCTTGGGGAAGTACATAAAATCCACATTCCATGGTCAAGACAACAAAGCACATGCAGTCCTAGAAAGGATGCGCTCTGATGTTTTTTGACCTTTCTTGATGGCCTTAACTTCTAGACACAAATATTTTGTCATTTTTATTGATTACTTCTCACGTAAGTATTGGATCTTATTCATGTATAAGAAAGATGATATATTCTCCAAGTTCGTAGAATTCAAGGCACTGGTTGAGAAATAAACCAGTAAGAATGTGAAGTCTATTAGGATTGATAATGGAGGTGAGTATGTGTCAAATGAATTCAAATATTTATGTGTGGAAAAAGGCATTTGACGAGAGTTCACAGCACCCCACAACCCACAAAAGAATGGGGCTGAGAGAAAGAACCATATCATTGTGGCGGTATTGAGGGCGATGTTGCATGACTAAACCTTACATTTACATTTGTGATTTGAGGAATGAAACATAACAGTCTATTTGCATAACTTGAATCCTCATCAGATTTTGGGCATGATTACACTAGAGGAGGTTTTCTCAGGGAGAAAGTGATATGTGTCGCACTTCAAAATTTCTGGAGCCTTTGTTTACTACCATGTCTCCAAAGAATCAAGGAAGAAGCTTTAGACAACAGAAAAATTGGGGGTATTTGTGGATTATACAGAAACTCCTCACAACTACCATGTGTACTTTCCATCCCTTGGAATGACATTTGTGTGAAGGGATGTAAAATTGATGAGGAGAATGTGATGTGGTTCTCTCTTGAGAGGGAGCTTCAGTTCCCACTAAAAGAGGAGATCTTAGCTCCAAAGGAGGAACCTCAAGAATATTTGGGGTAGCCACAAGTAGAGGAGCAGAGAGTGGAGACATCCACTCAAGCAAAACCATCCACAGAACGTAGGAAAGAACTAGGGAAGTTGATAGACTTGTGCATGATGCAAGGGACATGTGGGAGATCCTTCAAATTTACGTAGATAGAGAAGGTTTCCTAGTTGAGACACAGGCTACATGGCTCTAATGATTGAGCTTGTAGATTTTGAGCCATCCTCTTTCTAGGAAGTAGTAGAGAAACCTGTATGGGTTGATGCAATGGTGGAGGAATAAGAATCCATTGTAAAGAACAGTGTTTTGGAAGTGGTCCCAAGACTGACAGATAAATCTGTTGTGTGTTTGAGATGGATATTAAAGATTAAACATGTAGTAGATAGAAGCATAGATAAGTATAAGGCAATATTTTTGGCCAAGGGATACTTTCAAGTTGAGGTAATTGACTATGAGGAGACCTTTTCTCTTGTATCAAGGTATTCATCCATTAGATCAATTCTTGCAATGGCTATGCAGATGGGGTGGAAGATCCACCAGATGGATGTAAAGACAACATTTCTCAATGGATTTATTGAGGAGGAGGTGTACATTGAGCAACCAAAAGGTTTTTAGACATTTTACAGGAGTCTCATGTGTGTAGACTCAAGTGAGCATTGTACAGTCTCAAACAAGCACCCTATGCTTTGTACACCAGGATCAATAGTTATCTCACCAGTTTGGGCTTCACCAAAAGTGAAGTAGATGCAAACCTCTATCATATCTCGGTAGAAGTTAAATTGATTATTATTTCCTTATATTTTGGTGATTTTATTTAACCTAGTGATGAGAAGTTGATCAGATCTTGCAAGGAGGACCTTGCAAGGGAATTTTAAATGAAGGACATAGGTCTCATGCACTACTTCCTTGGGTTGGAAGTTTGGAAAGGTGATGGGGAATTTTTGTCTCTCAAGACAAGTATGAAAATTAGATACTACATATATTTTACATGGATAGTTTCAAACCCATAGAGCCACCTCTAGTGACCAACTAGAGAAAGAAGGACGCCACTTCAAGTGAGGAAGTGGATGCTACCATTTATCGGTAGATAGTGGGTTCACTAATGTGTCTTATGAACACATGAATAGATATGTGCTATGTAGCCAACTAGCTGATCCAAGCAATGTTTAGGCTGACCAAACTATTTTGGAATGAAACTAAGCATGTTTTACAATACCTTACAGTCACTACATAGTTTGGACTATGGTACAGATGAATAGAGGGAGTGGAATTGTGTGGCTTCATAGATGCATATTAGGCAGGGAGTCCATCAAATTGAAAGAGTACATCAGATGGAATTTTTAGTGTTGGTTCTGTAGTTATTTCCTAGTATAGTAGGAAGCAAAGGTCTGTGGCACTTAGCACGATATAAGCAGAATACATGGTCGCAAGTCAAGCGCCAGGTGAGGTGATCTGGATAAGAAAGATAC